>JADDOH010005972.1:0-11349 GCA_016648135.1 Agrypnia vestita
TGATTCACTTCATTGAAGTAAGGTGGTGAATTAATGTTCTCAAGGTACTTTATTCTTTTTGTTTACTTGTAATTTATTCAAAATTGTTACGTATTTTTAAGGAATTAAAAAATTGGATCATTGTAATTAATTTATTGTTTCAATAACAAGTCGGCCCTCGTATCCCAGTGGGCATGACAGTGACTTCTCTCACCGAGGGTTCTGGGTTCAATTTCCGGTGAGGTCACAATTAATAAAGGTGTTTTTGTGACGTGTTTCGCTTCAGTGAAAGAGCCTCTTGAAGCATAAAAAATTACATTAATTTTTATTTAGGACTAGTAGGTTATTTATGACATTTTTATAAATTTATATATTTAATAAAAATAGATATACATTTTTCACAACTTATATATTGGAAATATTAACATGTTTCAAGGAGAATGGTCCTTTCGTCACGATACAATTAATACTAACAAATAAAGGATTAAAACTTGTATTATATTAATTTCCGTAAAGTAGGACTCAAAAAATGCAGACAGGGCACCAACATAAAAGTTTTCAAGACAACAAGAAGAAACCCATTTTCTCATATACATACATATTACATATACATTTATCAAATATGAATACTTAGTATGAGAGACAAGTCTAGAGATTATAAGAATATATTATTATATTTATGATTCAAGTATTGGGGTAGAAATGGGACAAGTTGATGTATTGAATACCCCGTTTATAGGTTTTCTGCAATTTTGTATCTAGAGATTCAAGTTGTGCTCGTTTTGGCATAGAAGCCAAAACATATTCCATATGGAACGATGTGAAGTGTACGTGGATAGATGGGAAAATGAAAGACAAACACATAGAAGAGTTGTAGTATAAATAGATTAACCTATGGATATAAGAGAATAAGGTATCATAAAGAGGCTCTAATGTGTTCACGCATACGCAAGCTCATGCTTAATTGATACGGATCAAGCTACTTCTACATGTTACAGAAAGGAAAAAACTAAAAAATATTAGAATATTGTTTATAAGGGGTTTTAATTAAGATAAAATTAAAATTATAGACGTATGACGTCTATGTGATATTTTGTGGCGAAAATGACTAAAGAATGCCATCTATTGGCCAGATCGCAAAGCAGCGAGACGTTGTATAGGTGAACGGCAGAGGGCCAGCAAGCATGGTGCGAGGAGTGAGAGTCTAAATGCACAATATAAATATTTTCGATCAATAAAATGCCTTTATTATTATGGCATTTTATTCATCAATAATGATTTATCAGTATTGTAACTAAAAGTAGGAAAAATATGTTTGAGGATAAATATTGAACAATTTTTTTTAATGGAGATGCAAACACGGAATACATGTCACATCAATATTCTTACTATTTTCAAACTTAAAAGTTGAACGCTTGTGCTACGAAAATATGACTAATTTGCTGGTCTGGAGTATGGTTCAAATTCACAACCTTTTGATCACGAGGCGAGAGTCCTAACCACAAGACCAACAAGCTACTCTAAACTAAAAGGAACGTTCAATATATTGAGAGCTATTTAATAAAAATTCATATGGTTTACGATTTATTGACGGCAAATATTGATATTCTATGTAATAGCAAATCAAACTCTCCTCAACCGTTTCACGAACAGTTCGAAATGGATAGTATAAAAAAATATTAAAGAAAGATGAAAGACAATTTCTGCTAAAATTCATTGAGGCAATTAACATTAAATTTATTATATTAAGTCGTACACTTAGAGAAAAGATTTGTTAGTTTAACAAGAGAATTGTATATAGTTCCAATACTTTTTAAGTTCATTGAAAATAAAAATCGTTAAATTTAACCTAAAATAATTTTAATAAATATGAAAAGATATTCATTATCATTTTAATAAATATTTTTTTTTAATGTGCCGTGAAAAAGTACCCGTTGTCAATATTTAACCACTATGGCAGAGTACAGTACGATGCGGAGAGAAAAAATTCTCACCTTGAAAGCTGAGTGAATTGTGAAATATTGAACAAAAATATTAAGCCATCCGTATACTTCAGCTCCTCTAATATTCTTAATACATCAAAATAATATTGATATTATACAAGGGTCTTAGTCTCGGGAACATATTTTATATTAATTGTCTCATTTGAAGTTTTTTTTGTATTTATCTTTATTTATTTCTCGGACGGACAGACAACGAAATTATTATGTTTGATGATGATATATTTGTTATAGATTGATTAACATTAAATTTATTATAATATTATATTGTAAGCGAACTCCCTCTAGACACAAGCAGTTCTATATTTTTGAGAGGTAGCAAGTAAAATATTTATTGCTACACCTTACTTATTTGTTCATTTATCGCATTATACTTAAGTAAAATAATCTCAAAAATAAAATAAAATAAAACTTTCATTGGAGCAGTTCCTACTGCATTCGAAGTCACTTTTTGATTTTCTGGCCTTCAACGGACAATCCAGTGGGAGCAGCTGGATACAAATACAACGTACAATTGAGGATGAGGGTATCCCTCTATATCCTCCAAAGTCATGTAATAGTAATCAGGTCACGTCACAGAGACTAGGAGTGCTCCTTGAATTAAGGATATATTTTCCAAGTGAGCATAATAAAGCAAATTCTGTTCATAACGAAAATCTTGGAATGTAAGATAAATCTTTCGATTGAGCGAGCTAGTACGTCTTTTCTGCCAAGTTACTTTGTAGATATGAGATTATTTTTTTAAATAGTTATGCGTATGGGGAACACTTGAATATTCTTACTATTTTCAAAATAAGTGAAATTACGAAAATAGAACAAACTTGGTGGTCTGCTTGGACGTGTCTTGAACCCCCGATCATTCAAACCGCAGGCATAATATAAAGCTTCGAATGGGTCTGAAATATTGAGTCTGAGACAAAAAAGCGCAGAAAGATAGACGTATTCGAAGTGTGGTGCAAGCGGCTATGCTACAAACTGTCCTATTTAGCAAAAAATAATAATTTTTTTTAAAAGAAAATTGAGAAACAAGCGGAGTTCACAAAATTTCATGCGAGATTGAAACAGTAAATACATTGGCCAAAATTCTAGAAATCATGATAATTTTTCTGAATTCGCGAATCACTTCATGGATAATCATTATTTTCATCACGTCGCGCGTGAAGGTAATAAAATGAATAGTTTGGAATGTACAGAAATTAAAATTAATTAGATTGAGGTATCATTACCAGTTGCGAAATCTATTTCATGTATATGACATTGTATTGTTGGAAGTGACACTCAGAGGACCGTTGAATGTCACATGATAAATACAGCACATTTTCCACATAACAATATCAAAAAAAAATTAAGCAGTCATCGAGGATTACTAATTTACAATGTACTGAATTCAGGATTTTATACGAAATTTAGCCTATAATTTATAAAAAAATGATTTTGGAAGAGATAGATACATAAAATCTAAAATTCAACCCATTTTAAATTAGTAATCCTTGGTGAATACATTCAATATATATTTATATTTCTTTGTATATTGCTTTTATTTGATTTTATACCTCACATAAATATTTTGATAATGTGTAGATAATCTTACTGTGAAATTAGTGACCGTTGCATTGTGTAAAGCGATCACTTAAGCCAGCTCGCACAGGTGATTAGCCTTGAGTCGCCATATAAAGGCTTCAATACACGTAATTCTCATAAAAATTGCTTCAACACTGATACCTACTTCTATAATTTATCTTAATTAGTACTAAGCATAATTTATTACATTTAAATTAATACCGTCTAGTCTAGTTAGGGGAAGCTTATCAGAAAAGAAGGATGCATATGAGTATATAATTTACACTCACTATTCATCTATTTATCCAGCCTCATACGATACACGTCACGTGCCAATATAATGAGATGTCTTTGGAGGGTGGACATTTTCTTCTCTCTACCAGAACACATAAATTCACACACCTAACCCACCAAACTCTTAAAGTATCAGAATGTTTATATCATTTGGTGTATTCGTGTATTTAATGAAATACCCCAGTCAATTTGGTAATTGGTTTATTATTTTTTAATTAATTATAAGATGGGTAAAACTTATTTAAAATAACTACCGCTCCGGTCCTGGGACCACGACCAATATTAGCCTGTATGGAGTTCGGATATAGGCATCGTCGACTGACATAGTTTGCGATCCTGTTCACAATTCAGCTGGTGTCGGAACCCATTTAGAATTAGGTTTATATCAGAACGGTATCGACGAGAATCGGTTAATTAACCAAAATATACACAAACCGGAGACGTTTCATTACACACAGGACCCGAGCAAACTGATCCAAATTATTTTCAAAGCGAATTAAATTCAACAATCTCTCCGACGTCCTTGCTTTGTTTAACACATATTGTATTCGTATTATTAGTCTCATTCCCTCGTCACTATTTATATATATATATATTTTTTTTTTTTTTGGAATAAAAGTTTAAATTCGAACAGTTATTCTCTGATTGTCAATAGACATGATGATTTCATACATATTTATTACTATTATTTTTTTATTTGTTTAATATAAAATACAGTTTATTTCACTATTTTTCTCTAGTCTATTCAAACTATAATTATGAATGATGTCAGATATATTTATTAACGCGTGGAATGGGTTATTTTTTTTCTCCAAAAAGAGCGTGCGTGGAGAGGGAAATTGTAATATGTTATGTTATTATTGTAATCCTTGGAGAGGGTGATTATAATATCTTATGTTTTAATTTTTTTCATGGCCACCGTTGCGTTATTATCGTATAACCGGCTGGTAGTGACATTATGCTCTCTGATTATAATATTAAGTATTCTGATTTTCTTTCTGGGAATGTAGGTTCGTATTTGCGGATGGTCAACTTTTATTATTCATTTTCATATTTAGCCAAGTCTCAAACCACTTTATTCAGTACCATTGATAATATTCTGTGCAGTAAGGATCCGAATATGCGCAAATGAAATGAGAGTTAGTTTCATATTATTTAAAACAATTACATATATCAATTTGAAAGATATACGAAGAAAGTCTAAAATAAAAATATGAATTTTTTAATTTGTTTAAAATATCATAGAACTGTATAGTGAAATTGTGTTTATTTACAGATAATTTTTTTTTTTTGAAAAATAATAAATAAAATTAAGTTTTACTTTGGCTAAAAAATTAAGTACGCATGTACCAAGGTATTAATATTATCTGGCCATAGGAATTAAAAAATATTCAATATATGGTGCAGTATTCAAATGCACCAATCACATAGCGCCTCAACTCTCGGAACTAACTGCATGCTTCAGATATGCGGTCTCATTTTCATTGTGCATCTTTATGTGTTAAGACGTCATAGAAGGCTGGTCGGAAACGGATGTATCCCACCCCGACCAGTTCAAACTTTATACGATTGTGATGACTTTTTTATAATGTAAACATTAATTATATTTTCTTGGTATTCATTTATAGGGCTTCCTTCATCTCTTTTCACTTTCTTTCGGCTAGAAAAAATATCTTCGATCATTAAAGTGATTGTACTGGAATTGTTCGATGTGTAATATTAGGTCCTTACATATGAAATTGGCGTTTAGTATGGGAGGAACATAAAGGCGATTTTTTTTATTATAATATATTTATTTAATCAAAGTATGTACCATTGCTATCTATGTACTTTTGCCATCTCATAGGTAGTTCATCGATCCCTTTACTAAAAAAACCATTCGGACGGGAATCAATAAAATCTTGAAGGCGGTTTGGACTGCCCCATCGGAGTTGAATTTTTTCCTTTGCAAGAAGTTATCCAAATTTCGAAAAAAATGGTAATCTGTTGGGGCAAGGTCCGGAGAGTACGGTGGATGTCTTAGACATTCCAATTGAAGCTCCTCTAATTTGGTAGCCGTCTGTTGTGCAGTGTGTGGTCTAGCGTTATCATGAGCAGCAGTGGCCTAGAGCGATTAACCAGCCTCGGTTGTTTAGCAGCTAGCTTTTCCATCATGGTTTGCAGTTGCTGACAATAGACATCTGCTGTAATCGTCTGGCCAGATTTAAGAAAGCTGTAGTGAACGACACCAGCACTAGTCCACCAAACGCTCACAAGTAACTTTTTTGGAGTCAATTTTCGCTTGGGGCATGGTTGGCTGGTTCGGCAGGGTTCAGCCATTGCGATGAGCGCTTCCGATTATCGTACAGGATCCACTTTTCATCACAGGTATGATTCGATTTAAAATCCCTTCATTATTGTGCCGGTTGAGTAATGCAACGCAGCAGTCAACGCGCGTTTGTTGATTTGCTTCACTCAATTCGTGAGGTACCCACCTTTCAAGCTTTTTCACCTTACCAATTTGCTTCAAGTGGATTAAAACAGTTTTATCACTAACACCGCAGCCTGCAGCTAACTCGGATGTGGTTTGCGATGGATCCGCTTCCACAATAGCCTTCAATTTTTCATTATCAACTTTGGTCTCCGGCCGTCCACGGGGCTTGTTCTGCAGGTCGAAATTTCCAGAAGGAAAACGTTGGAACTAAAAACGCACTGTGTTTTCTTTTGCGGCACCGTCACCATACACATCATTAATCCTTCGAGCCGTTTCTGCAGCACTGGTGCCACGGTGGAACTCGTACTCGTAAATAACGTGATATTTCAAGTTTTTCATTTTGTAAACTGAGTGACGCAAAGAAAAAAACAATTGAGGAAAAAACAAATGAATTATAATTTTCAAAACACAAATACATGAGTAAATAGCTGTATAAATTTGGATTTGGAATTCCTAACCAAAGAGAAGATATTTGAGATCAAATTTGCCAGTACGGCAAAACCCCAATTTCATATGTAAGGACCTAATATTATATAGACCTAATTTTGGTAAGATTCACACTAATATTGAATATATAAGCAGCGTGAAATATCTACTTAGGAATAAGCTGTTGGCTAGATATTTCTAGGAATTAAATCTACATCTCAAATTTGTGTCTCGTAATATTCCTATCACAATAAATTATCATGAAATTATTCAGATTTTAAGATATCTTTATATTTCTAAGAGATAAATATTATAAATATTAAAAATCACATTTTTTTAAAAATGTATATTTACGAAACACTCAAACTTCAATAATTGCAGCACTCATTTGTACAGAAGGTGAAAATTTATGACATGATGAAAAGTCTACGGGTATAATAAGTTAACTAAAAACACTAAGGAAACCATAAAACTCAGCTAATTTAAATATCAAATATTAAATTGGCTAAAAAAAGAAGGAAAAAGTATGCTGAAGATGTGATCCACCCACGATCCAATAATTAATATATTTTTTCTCTTGTGTAAACTCTTTTCCTTGGATTACATAATTCGATCCTATCTTTTTTTTTTCTTTGATAATTATTTTTTCTATTGTAGTAGAATCCCTTTTCTTATCTACACTAATATATTATAATGAGATAAAGTCTGTACGTTTGAATGTAGGAGGTAATCTATGAAACTTCTCCTCTGATTTCAAAAATTCGTTCACCAATATTTAGAATGGACCTTAAGGGTGAAAATAGATTATTTATTATCCCGTTAAAATAAAATAACATTTCGTGGTGACCTATTTTACAACTAAAATCGACGAAAAAATGTTCGAGCGATGCATTTTTTATGAACGCTGCCTTAACGGTAAGATATATTTAAATACTTTCTACAGAGAAGTTGTAGAACTCAAAAGATTATATAAAAAAGTCGGCGACGACATGTATCTATATGTTCAGGTTAAAACACATTGATAAAATATGACTAAAAGTTTCTAAGAATCTACGTGCTAAACTGCGCGGGCAGAGAAAGTATTTTTCTTCACCTTCTTCTTCCACCCCTTATCCTCCTGGGTCGTAGTCCCTGCACAACAGAAAAGGTTCCAACTTTTCCTGTCTTGGGTTTTGTGTCAAGATGTTAATATCAAAATTATTTAATTTGTTATAACTACCTACTAGTGAATGTATGTGTAACACCTTTAAATGAAATAAAGGTCAGTCTGTTGCGAACTACCCACGTGTTTCAACAGGTTATGGGCCTTTTCGTTCGATTTATCAGTTTTTTTTAGTGTAAAAAAGATAAATTGTGTGCGTGGTTTCGCGGAAACATGATGACAAATTACATTGCAAGTGTGCCAAAGCTAAAAGGCAGGGAGAACTATGATGAGTGGTGTTTTGCAGCTGAAAATTTATTGGTGCTGGAGGGTATGGATAAATACATCAGACCAACGGCAGATTTCGATTTAAAACCAGTAGATGATGCAAAAACTAAGGCAAAATTAATACTTATGATCGATCCAGTTTTGTACGTTCATATTAAGAACACGAAGAGTTCGGCAGAATTATGGAATAAATTAAAAACCATGTTTGATGACTCCGGTTTCTCAAGAAAAATTACCTTGCTTCGACATTTGATATCCATAAGGCTAGAAAATTGTGACTCAATGGCTAATTATGTCACACAAATGATTGAAACAGCTCAACGGTTAAACGGCACGGGATTTACAATAACAGATGAATGGGTGGGATCATTATTATTAGCAGGTTTGTCCGATCGCTATTCTCCAATGATAATGGCAATAGAACACTCGGGAATTTCAATAACTGCCGATGTCATTAAGTCGAAATTACTTGACATGGAGGTAATCAGTGATTTTGAAAGTAGTAGTGGCATAGCATTTGCAGCGAAAAATAAATATTCCTCTAGTAAAAATAAACCAAAGAGATATAGTGGCGGTCCGTCAACGTCAAACAAAATGACAGTGACAGCTAATTCACCGACGAAAACAATTACATGCTACAGGTGTAAGGAGCATGGACATTATCGAAATCAGTGCCCAATGTTAAAGAAAAATACAAATAAATGTGTTTTTAATGTTGTTTTCCTGAATGGAAAGTATAACAAGAATGAATGGTACGTGGACTCTGGTGCAAGTGCGCATATAACGGCAAATAAAGCTTGGGTAAAGAACATGAATACAACATCGTGTTTATCAGAAATTATTGTCGCCGATGAATCAAAAGTGTCAGTTATTTGTTCCGGAGATGTAGACATTGTATCGGAATTAAATTATCAAATAACAGTTAAAAATGTGCTATGTGTGCCTAGTTTGACAACTAACCTATTATCCGTAAGTGAACTTATCAAAAATGGAAATAACGTCATATTTGAAGAGAATCAGTGTTATATTAGAAACAAGAACAATGATTTGGTTGCAATTGCGGTTTTGACAGATGGTGTATATAAATTGAGATTACAATCACAAAGTTGTTTGTTGACTACTGTCAGTGGAAAGTTATGGCACAGAAGACTAGCACACATTAACAGTCAAGATATGCAGAGAATGAGAAACGGTATTGTAGATGGTTTATCTTATGATACCTTTTTTGACATAACAAAGTCCCAATGTATCACTTGCTGTGAGGGAAAACAAATGAGATTACCTTTTTCTCATGTGGGTGAGCGAAGTACAGAAACGCTACACAGAATTCACAGTGACATTTGTGGCCCGATGGAAACAAGTTCATTGAATGGTGCTCGATATTTCCTGCTATTTATAGATGATTATAGTCGAATGACATTCATATATTTTCTGAAGCAGAAGAGTGAAGCTTTCAACAGATTTAAAGAGTTCAAATCAGTAGTTGAAAATCAACTTAGTAAGAAAATTAAGATATTGAGAACAGATAATGGTCTTGAATTTTGCAATAAGGATTTTAAGAGTTACCTGAAACACGCTGGTTTAATACATCAAAAATCAAATTATTATACGCCAGAGCAAAATGGACTTTGTGAAAGAGCTAACCGTACAGTGGTTGAGAAAGCTAAATGCCTATTATATGATGCAAAGTTAGAAAAAAAATTTTGGACAGAAGCAGCTAACATAGCTGTATATTTAAATAATAGATCTATTGCATCAGGATTGGATAAAACTCCATATGAATTGTGGTATGGATCGAAACCAAACTTGAGTCACCTACGTTTGTTTGCCAGCAAAGTCATGGTGCATGTTCCTAAACAAAAGCGCTTAAAATGGGACAAGAAAGCCACACAACACATTTTGGTTGGATATGGTGAGGATGTGAAAGGCTATCGTTTGTATAATACTACCAAGAACTCAATTATTATGAGCAGAGATGTCATAGTGATGGAAGATGAGTCAGATGTCAAGGAAACCGAAGATTCCGCCATCTGGATTTCTAATGAAGAGACAACAGCAGACAGTCTGGTAGAAGAAAGTAGTAATTCAGTGGGGGAATTGTTTGAGAACATTCCAGAAACTGAGGATTCTTTTGACTGCTCTTCAAATTCTTCAATATATGTTGATGGCAATCAAACATTAATTGAACATCCACAAGATGCCTCAGAATATGTAGTCCAGTCAACAACCACAACCGAACAAGTGACAGATGTTTGCAACAAGCGTCAGAGAAAGAAACCTGAGAGGTATGGTTTTAGTAACATGTGCATTTCCAGTACTGTTCCAGCATCAGAAGAGATTTTATTTTTTAGGCTCTTGAGGGGCCAGAGAGGGACCAGTGGAAGCAGGCCATGGCTGAGGAGCTGCAGTCATTTGAGGAGAGTGAGGCGTGGGAGCTTGTTGATAATCCAGGTGATGTGACAATAGTGAAGTGCAGGTAGGTGCTTAATAAAAAATTTGATATTGATAATAAAGTGCGGTTTCGAGCTCGGCTTGTGGCAAAAGGTTTCTCGCAGAAACCCGGTATTGACTATACAGATACTTTTTCACCAGTAGTGCGACCTTCTACCCTAAGATTATTGTTTGCCCTTTCTGTAAAAATAAGAATGAGTATTACTCATCTAGATGTAAGTACTGCTTTTCTGAATGGATATCTAAAAGAATAGATATATATGTCATTACCTGAAGGTTTTGTAAACAAAAGTGGGGGAAAGGTGTTAGAATTAAAAAAAGCCATTTATGGGTTAAAGCAATCTTCCCTAGCATGGTATGAAAGAGTAAAGGAGGTTTTAAGTAAATAAAATTTTAAAAATAGTCAATATGAACCATGTTTGTTTACAAAAATTAAGGGTGAAACTAAAATAATAGTAGCATTATATGTCGATGATTTTCTAATATTCTCAAACAGTGAGACTGAAACTAATGATTTAAAAAATGTATTAGGTTCAGAATTTAAGTTGAAGGACCTAGGGCCTGTAAGACAATATCTAGGCATGAGAATTAATTTAGATAAAAATAAAAATGTTATTACTGTAGATCAACAACAATATATTGAACAGTTAATTTCTAAATTTCACATGTCTGATTGTAAAACACAATGTACTCCAATTGAGCCTAAATTAAATTTAGACAAATCAACTGATAAATGT
>JADDOH010005973.1:0-69914 GCA_016648135.1 Agrypnia vestita
GAGATGCGAACACGGAATATGTGTCACATCAATATTCTTACTATTTTCAAACTAAGCTAAACGCTTGTGCTATGAAAATAGGAAAATAGGAAAACATTGATATATTGATTTTGTCTGACAATTAATATTTTGTCATTGCAGGTGAAATTTCAATTTTTCTATGTTGAATTGGAGCCCCTTTTTTGTTAGGCCGTGTGCGCTGCCATGAACCAAATTTTCTCGTATGAAGATTTTCTGTTCTAGAGTGTAAGAAATCAAAAATTTTTCAAATAAATCAAAAGTTTTTTTTTCCAATTTCTCGATTCTCCAAATATTTTAGCAATAACTGTATGCCCGTATAATATAAATGATACCTACTAGACGAGGTGAATGACTCCAAGAGCACAGTCAAGGGTTTATTAGCGAATGTTTTTTCATAGCTGATAACTAATCGGTTATCGGTTCGTTGAAGCGGAGGGGGTTGTGTGTGGAAAGGGTTAGGGAGGGAGTGGGAAGAGGGTCTTAAGGTAAAGTTTTTAAAATTATTCTAACAGATCTACTAAAAGAAAAAGAAGATAATATTGAATGTAAGTTACGTATATACTAGCATATTCCGTAGATTTTTAGTCTACCGGTTCCGAGATGTATCCGTCTCTTCGTGAGGACAATCACTACACTAGCATGTAAATACCACTACATAACACAACTATCATACTTGTACTAACACCTTTCCAAAATCTTTTCACCTGCGTGTTGATCTAACCAAAGGCTAACAATTAACATGCAATAAAAATCTTATATCTTCGTAAGTGGTTATATATATACACACTAACATAACTAACATTTTTTTTAAATGTCTGACCACAACGTTAATGCTTCAAATGAAAAATATTAATAATATTGAATGTAAGCGATGAATTTTCCATTCATGAAATAGTATGAAAGGAGCATCATGTACATTTAATTTTATGTGGGAGTAGTTACTAGGGAAGTGTGACACCATATCCAAGCATTATAAACTACTAAGTTATTAGTTGTTGGACTTTAGTAATGTAATCTTCGTCTTCTCCTTCGTTGAGATACAAGACTGTTCAAGTAGTGTAGGCTGTCTGATTACTTCAACATAGTTGTACAGGAATCCACAACGTTTCCCGCTGTTTGTGAAACTCCGCAAAAGTGGGTCTTTTCATCACCATCTTTGTATTTAAGTAGCCCGTCAGTTATGGCGACTTCAGAAGCGATACAAGTAGTCTGCACCGTCTTGGAGAAGTTGAAAACCGCCCTACTTCCAAGTTGGACATTTCAAAGATTTAGGGGACTGTTCTCTGGTACTAGCGTAAGATTCTTGATGAAAGATGCCGGTTATAATTCTAGCTGGATTATGATCTAGTGAGTCTGGTGTACCATATTGCTTTCTCTGTCTATCACCATCTACCACTGGATCCTAGACTATACATTATAGGAAACATATACCTGCATGACCGTTTGTGTCAGTTTCAGTTAAGGACTCCATTATTACCCGCTAATCCAACTACGCTAAGCAGTATTATTGATTATATAAACAGTACCTATCATTCTTTTTCTTTCCAAGTATACAAAATCTTCTTCTGTTCCAAACAAATACAATATATTGTTATCGACATCATTACAGATTATTTTACGTTTCTCCTTCTGAATACCACCCCTTTCAACTTCATTGTGAAAACGCTTTTCCCGAAATCTTATCTCATCTCAGATTCTGTGAATCTTGTTTCCTATTCACTACTTAACACTGCATTGTTTGCATACACTAAACATGAAATTGAATCGTTCATTTTGCTTTTACATTAATTCTTTTAAATTCTTTCAAAAAAATATCTACACATACATTGAACAGTTACGGTGAAATTGCGCAACCCTATTTGGCAGCTGTTTAAGTATCGAACCATGGTGTGAATGATCTATTGATTCTTACACATGCAGTACTCTCTCCTTTTATAGATGCTATTTATATAAAACGATGAATCTTAAGATGGAATACAAAGATATATAAGAACAGGCGTTGTTACATTACAGGCGAATAATAAATCAATTTTAACCGCTACATATAAATTTTTATTTTTCCTGAAACCTATGATAATCGGATTTATTTCAACTGGCAATGACCTGAAAGAACGATTCCAGGTGTTTCTAGATCAACGTGACTATTTTCTGCTCGCAACGTCATTTCGATCATGAGCTGCGTAGATTTTAAATCAATATATATATATATATAAAAAGAAACCCGTGTTTCTCTATCCGCCAAGTTTTCTCCACAACCAGCCACAACCACCCACCGTTGATTATGGTGGTGGATAGCCCTTGGTGTCACATCGAAAATATGCGAGTTTGGTGAGGGTGGCTGTGCATGGGTGGGAGTGGGTGACGAAAATGTGCTTTCTAGAACATTTTTCTGTTATGGGAAGGCCGCAAATGCTTCAGATTATTTCAAAATAGGCGCGCCGACTGTGTCGGTGTCTGGAAGGTTCCGGAAAAACCTGCTTTAGAAAGTTCTGGAAGGAGAAGGTTCTAGAAAATTTCCGAAAGTTCTATAAGGTTCTAAACTGGGTGGCGGAATGTGTCGGTGTGTCTAGAAAGTTCCTGTACATTCAATAAATTTCTCGAAAGTTCTGGAAGGAGAATGTTCTAGAAGGTTCGCGAAAATTCTGACGATCCAATCAGTGTACTAAAAATCTACGCATGCGAAGCTGCGCGGGCACAGCTAGTATAAATAAATGAGGCATTGTCATATTTATTCCGACATCAAAAAATATTTCTAAAAATTAGCGTGAATATAAATTTATTGAATTGTTTCGACTATTTCCCTTCATGAAAAATTTTTTTTTCGTTGTACCAAATAAAATACAATTAAATATATCGTTCTTTTAATTTTCTTACTGAAGAATTTTCGATAGAGCGTAGAAACATATTCAAGAAGTGATCTATCATTCCAGCAAATAAAATAACATTATTGCATTTTTCCCTATCAAAGTTTGCGAGCCGATGCGAAATACATCGATAAGAGAAAATTTAATCATTTGGAAATATTTCCGGCGGGCGAGTTTTCGTTTATGCTCCTCCTCCTCGCGGATGTCTGCATCAATCCTCGCAACAAATCATCACCGGCTGTCGGGGCCCAGGAAGGGACCGTTACTTGAAATATCGTTAGGGCCAGTAATTGGATTTCGGCGCTCCGCCCCACCCCAGTTTTGACTGGCAATAGTGCCGAAGCTCGCGCTAATGTAATAGCGTCCTAGTAACTCGGACAATTTGATTTAGACCACTTCGTTCAGCGTCTCGGTGGCCGCCAGAACACGGCTGTTAATATTGCATATTCTTGATTTTAAAATCAGTTTAGATTTTTAAACGCTTGTATCTTAGAATGTATGCAATGCAAATATGAGTTATTATTTTTATTTTTATCTATTTCTTAAGTTAGTTCATATTACAGATTTTATATTAATTCGTATTTAGCACTTTGTATCCTTAAATCTATTACTAATATACGATCCATGATAATCTATATATTTACACTTACATGAAATCTACGGTACAATCTATAATTAATAATACATCTTATGCTCTACAATTCTATATTATTTTTACAATAATTATTGCAAAAATTTTCTGGCATCTCATTGTTTATTTTTACACCTCTGTACATTAGACAATTCTGTTTGTATACTTTTTTCTTATATGGTAATCTTATTCTATTCCTATTTCTGGTCTGTACATCATTATTCATATTCTTCTTCTTTAAGTAAATCTATTGGTCTGTGATACAGAAAACTACGCCTCCTGGGATGACGAGGTCCAGCTGTCCCTTCATCTTTTCGGTGGTCTTCCCGGTGGGCGTCGTCAAAGGGGATTTCATTCACTTGTGTATGCACGAGTCTATCACTGTCCATTCTGGCTACGTGATCTCTCTAGAATCTTATTTTTCTTCTTCTTCTTCATCAGCCTTCGTCTCTCCACTGCTGGATATAGGCCTCATCCTTCTCTTTCCATCCTTCCTTGTTGTTTGATAATTGTAGCCATTTCTTTCCCCCCACAGCGGTTATATCATCGGCCCATCTCTTTTGAGACCTTCCGATGCCCCTTTTATTCTCCCAAGGTCTCCATTTCAGAAATCTGGGAGGCCGTCTTGTAGCATCCTGCCTTGCAACGTGTCCTGGCCATTGCCATTTTAGCTTCGCTACACGATCCATGATATCCACTACTCTAGTTCTGCGCCTAATTTTGTCACAAAAATTCAGTGTGTTCCGTCTGGCCACCCTATTAAGGCCTCCATACATGTTTATCATAAAAAGAGTTTTGTTTCTATGAGAATTCTATAATTTTTCTTAATTAATGATAATTTTTTAATTCAAATTTTTGGCGTGTTATGTAATGTGAAATTACAGAATATGCGAGCGTTGTTTGACATTTATGGGTATCAAGTAAAATGAGTGGTCACCATGGTGATGAGTATGACGTATATACGATAAAATCATCATAATCTTCTTCTTCTTCTTCAGCCTTCGTTTCTCCACTGCTGAATATAGGCCTCTTCCTTCTCTTTCCATCCTTCCTTGTTGTTTGCTAATTGTAGCCATTTCTTTTCCCCCACAGCGGCTGTATCATCGACCCATGTACTATCCATTTTAGCTTCGTTACATGATCCATGATATCCACTACTCTTGTTCTGCGCCTAATTTCGTCATTTCTAATTCTATCTCTTAGGCTTACTCCAAGCATGAATCTCTCCATAGATCGTTGCGTGCATTTGAGCTTTTCTACACTTTAACTACACTTTAACTACACCTTTACTATACCTAGAACACAAGATAAAAATTAACAAAGATAACCAAACAGCAGAATTGCCAAGACGAATAGGAATGAGCTGAGCTGCTTTTGGCAAACTCACACATATCTTCGAGAACAAAGAGATCCCAATTAGCCTAAAAAGAAAAGCCTTTGAATCATGCATACGTCCAATCTATACGTCATCACCGCAAATGATGACGTATAGATTGGAGACTATGGCCTCTCCAGAATATCCTTCTGGATCTATTCCATCGTGCTACGTCTATTTTGCAGGTTTTCCTTATGTCTGAATTTCGGACACGATCACGTAGAGTTTATTCAGTAAGAGGATTTAGTAAGTGGGACGAGGCATATTCAGGACGCCATGGTTTGTGAACCGTAAGTCCAGTTGTGGACGAAATAAATGTTGAAAACAGGATATGATAGAATATTTATGAGAAAAGTGGTAAGTGGGCTGTGAAGTTCGGGCTTATGCTAGTTTGGCAGATGTTGGATCATGGGTGTATCGCGAAATTGGATTTATCTCGTGAATGAATCGAAAGGTGCGTTTTTGTGGCAATGTCATGTCCATCTGTCGAAATATGAAGTCTACAGAGATAGCAAGCGTGGCGCTGAAGGCATGTACGTGAATTAAAGGCTTTGAGAATGTATGTGGCAAGCTAAGGCGGGAAGTGATACAGGATGATACAATTTACATTGTTGGTTTATTGAAGAAAAGGGTTTACAATAATACAGGACGAGTACCGTCTATCTAGCGCGTGGCGTACTTAACGAAAGTCGGCGAAAGGGCGAAAGAGTGAGGTGGCGCTTGTCGGTACCTAGCTGGTCGCATCGGGCTTTTGATTGGTGGATCGCCTTGAGCGTGATTGGTTTATTTTCACGCTCGAGGGACTAGCGTTCGGGCAGGCCTAGATGCTCCACACTAGCATCGTAGCAGTTGTGACAATTTTTTAAACTAGGTAGCCACCAGAATTAATGCGGGATTGGCTAAAGTTCACTGAAACAACTGTGTATTTATGAATAAATGAGTTCACGCGTGACAGAAGATGCATTGAAGATAAAGTTGGTCTTGTTGTCATCATGATGGATGTCGTTGAAAAAATCCATGGTATCATTACGATAGACTGTCTAGTAAAAAGGCGAAAGACTGCTCAGATTATAGTTACCTCAAATGAATAAGTGTCCATCAATTTGCGTGAAATTTATTACAGATGAACAATCTGAGTGCCAAAGGGTCCGTCATTGCTGGCTGTCGACCAAAACCGTGAGCAAAAGGACATTTAAATGCAGTGTTAGGGTCTGTTCAACCAAAATTCACAGGATTTGATGACTCGTGACTAAAGATAATTCATAGATCCGCTCCTGCACGCCAAGCTAAAGAAGCTTTCAAAGCAGTAGACAAAAAGTGGTGAAATTGCGCCGAAAAATGCGAAGACTAATTTCCACGAAGAGTGTGAAGACGAGCTGAGGAAAGTGATGGGTACTGCTTTTGGGATTTTTAAGGAATCATTAGCGTATTCCTCGGAAAAGGGAAAAAGAATTTGAAAAAAAGTATGCGCACCAAAATCCTCTTTTACCCAGCTAATGTATCGTCGCAAAGTCTAATTTGTACGAATAAGGCTTAAAATTGATTTCTAATCCACTATATTCTCTAAAATTGGGTACGTTTTTTACTACTTTTAACAGTTTTTAATCATGAAAATTTTGTTAGGTTAGGTTAGGTTAGGTTAGGTTAAGTTAGGTTAGGTTAGGTTAGGTTAGGTTAGGTTAGGCTAGGTTAGGTTAGGTTAGGTTAGGTTAGGTTAGGTTAGGTTAGGTTAGGTTAGGTTAGGTTAGGTAAGGTTCTCTGAAATTGGCTACGTGCGATTTTTTCCAGTTCTTAATCATTAAAATTTTGTTAGGTTAGATTAAATTCTTGTCGAGTAAGGATCATAACCAATGTTTTTTTAATTTTTTTGATAAAAGCTATTTTTCTGTTGGATCGAAAAACTAGATGCTACCTGAACCACGTGCGTAGTCCTTAATGGAGATCTTAATAATAAACAAAATTAGTTTAAATGGTTGTTCATCTGTTTTATCACTTTTATCATATAAGATCCTCGTAAAAATCACACGTAAATTTTAGTGCTCTATAAAATAGACGACAGAAATTGATGTTTTTCGAATTTCAAAAGTTTTTCGATTATGTAAGTGTTTGAAGGCGTCCAGCCCAATGCCAAGTGGCATAGCGGAAGGCAAATATTGGCGCTGTCAGATTGAGCGACTGAATTAAAGGCAAACAACCCCCGTATCCTTCAGAGCCTCTTCAGGGAGATGGAGGCTTGTGGAGACGATTTGCCTTATCACGAAGGAAATCTATTGTCAAGGGCTCATTTGTCTTTTTTTTTGGTACCAAATTTATTCATCGCTTGTATTTATTTATTCACGTACGGGAGGAAATGTTTAACATGAATAAATATATAAATATAAAAATATGAGGTACGTAGAATATTTAAATGAACAAAGCATCAATAAGAAGTTGTGTTATAAGTATTTTCTTTATTAAAAATAAAGAGAATTGTTTCATTAAAAATATCAACATTAGAAAATCAGTTGTTATAATTTTAAACAATTTATTATGTACCTACTTACCAATAATTGTTTTATATAAAAGTGTAAAATGTTTTTGGAACAGGTTGTTACCCACATATATATCGAATGTTACGAAAATATCAAAGGATTATTTCCCAAATAAAAATGGAATAATATAAATAAGTGAATTAATAATATGTATATATATATATATATATTATTAATTCACTTATTTGTATATCTAAATATATAGCCCCTCTATATATATATATATATATATATATATATCAATCGATCAGCGTATTGGCAGAGCATCTTTATAAAACGTTCACTCTACCTACTGAAATTTTTCTCAAATAAATTTATGAGGCTTATGTAATCGTGCCTCATTCCCTGAGGAGAGACAAAACTATTCACTCATCCATACCTTGATGAGATTAAGTTGACGCAAATCTCACCGTAAAAAGATTTTGGTCCGGAAATAAATTCAGGGATCACTCGACATATATGCGCACAAACGTCACGTAGAACCGATCAATTGACTGACATTTGTCGTACAACAAACTTGTAGTAGTGGTGTTCGAATCTTTAAAACTTGGTGTGTAAAATAGAGTGCGCTCTAAGTAAACTCACGGAAACGTAATTCCTATCTCGTAGATTGAAAATCGCATACATGAAGATTGGTCATGTACAATTTAACAACTGAGAAAAGCACTTGAGCTATGAAAGGAAAATGAACTTTCTAGTCTTCTTGCGACGGCATTGAACCCAAACCACTTGGCGTTAGGCGAGCAGAACCTACTATCCAGTTTTTTTAGTTCGTTAAAAGTTTGTATTTAATGATATTATCGCTGCCACGCCAACCAAAGTAACATGTTTCACTACATAAAACGAAAAAGGAAAGATAATTTCCACGAGGATTTAAGATTATTTACGATCGCGATCCGATAAGTCCAGATGTTTAATTAATTGGTACAAAAGATTAAAAAAATTGGATCTTATTTATCTCTCTTATACATGGGTAAGCAAAATTATTAAAGCTGAATATATATTACATCACTAAACGTGGCTTTGCGGAATATAGATGTATGGCGTCATACATACCATAACCACCAATGTAGTCCACAAACCCACCCACATACACACACACACACACACACACACACACACACACACAAACGTGCCAAGAATGCCGCGTAAACAAGTCGAGGCACAGCAGGGTACACGAGTCTCTACATGTCATCGTCAGCAATACCTACGCACAAACACAGCTTGACTCCAAGAAAGTTCTTTGTTCGCAAAACATATAAAAAGCAGTCAACGGCCTATACGGGCATGTCAGTCTCTCAACGACCCCCGGCATAGGCCGGAGGCCCTAGTCCATTGAGTATCTTTCATTGTATTTGTAATCGTAATTGAGTAAATCTTTTATCGAGCGAATAAAATCATCAAACATTTCACGACGTTGGATAATTCCCGTCACATGACGGGTGGTGACCCTAAAGCAGCTTCTCCTCATTCATCGATCACCACAAATTGGTGACTACCGACGCCCACCTTCATCCAACCCCCAAAGATGTCTCACAGAGACGAAATTATATATTTTTTATGGGAAAGTAGGTATGTAAGTCTTTGGTTGTTCACAGGGCTTAAATTCAAAATGTTCTGAATGAAAAAAACTGGTCTAAAAAGGAGTTTAAAAATTTGAAATAATATTTCAGGCGTATTCTAGTGTGATGCTAATAATTCGGAAGAATCTCATTACACATATAAAGGATGTTGCTTTGAAAAATTCAAAAATAGACATCTAATTAGTGACGTCTGTGGTTACTTAAGGGGAATGAAAAAGCTATGGATGCCGGTCGTGCTAATGATTATTACAGCATACATATGAAACGGGTTGTTTAACTTAAATATGTACAACTTCCAAAAATTTGATAAATAAATAAAATTCTATCATGGGTGGAAATGGTGAACGTTGCATTGTGTAAAGTGATCACTTAAGCCAGCCGTACAATAGGTCGTAAACCCTATGAAAACCCAAAGACTTCCATACCTACTTTCCAATAAAAAAAATATGATTTCGTCTTTACGCTTAAATAAAAAAAATATAGTTACAGATATATAAAGATATTCTAAGGTGATGCAAAATTTATAAAAGAGTCTACTTTAATTGGTTCACGACAACAATAATGCATTGGCCGCAATTATGTAACATTGTACACTTGGTTATTTTTGACGTAATGAAATACTATACACGTAATATTACTTTAAAAGTTGGTAGAAATCAGTTTCATACTAATCAATTAGTGTATATTATAGATATCTCACAGAGACGAAACTGTATTAATTATGGGAAAGTAGGTATAGAAGTCATTTGGGTGTACACAGGACTAATGACCTACACCTATGTGTACACCCAAATGACTTCTATACCTACTTTCCCATAATTAATACAGTTTCGTCTCTGTGAGATATCTATAATATACACTAATTGATTAATAATGTCTCTGTGACATAAATCCAGCACTGTTCTGAAAGATTTGAACAAACTCAAAATATTCTGAGTTTTATACTACTTTATTAATCAAATGTGTCCAATTATTAAATAAATGCCATTATGTTAACTTTAATGATGTCTTGACGTTTCTCATATAAGCTGTAGTCTTACATAAATAAATATTTCCCGTTTCTTGTGTATCAGGAATACGTATAAACTATATTATATCAGGACTATGTACAACTGTATTGTTATCTTGAGAATAGGGGGATAATATGATGTGCAGTTTGCAACATGAGTCAAATTAAGATTTTGTATGTTAAATTAGAACTTATTAACCCTTAATTGGGCATTATATAATTAAGGAAATTAGAGAAAATTTAGTTCGTACAATTTGTGTGTGGTTTTTTAGTTTATATAATTCATACATAATTTTTAGTTAGTAAAAATATTTTTTTTCACTGAAATCGATATAGGAAACTGTCGTCAGAGGTGTTTTTACTCCCTTTATATTAACTCGTGGCGTCTGCTTGCTTGGACTTTGGATCGATTTTTGATCCTTTTCCCGTGATCCAATTAAGCTGAAACTTTGCAAGCAGACTCATGGCGATGATCCAGAAAATCTATCAAATTTTCGTTAAAAAATAATAATAATTATAGTATAATGTTGGATTTTTAAAATTTTTAATAGTTTTTTCAAATTGGAATCATTACAAAAGTTTGATTACTAGCAACGGCGGCCCGATAATGTCACGGAATATTTTCTAAATTTGAATTACTCCATCGGTATACATAAAAGGTACTTCGTTACGAATTTCGAAAATCTAAATTGACTGAAAAATGTTTTTAGAATTTAATTTTCAAAGCATGAAGTGTCTTATCGAAGCTCAAAACATCTGACATTTTAGAAATATATAAGATTACTGTAAGTTTAGTGTTATGTTATATGTTTTAATTCGTCTTTGATTGTTGTTATATTTTGCAAATAAAGGGAGTATAATAAAAACTTGGTTTTTATGGGTTACTTTTTTTAACATTTAATAAATTAAATCAAAATATATGGGCTCGTCCGGGATTTGAACCCGGGACCTCTCGCACCCAAAGCGAGAATCATACCCCTAGACCAACGAGCCGAATAATTAACAGACATATACGTGCATGACATTTGATAATATGCTGACGCGTTCTTGAAGTGCATGCTTTTGGGAATTAATGTTTTGCAATACTTATTAATTTGTTCAAATACAGATGCGTCAAGCACACATAAATACAATACGAATGATTCACGACAATGAATAACTTTGGAATAATAACTAAAATAATAATAACTATAATAATTATAATAACTCGCAAACTTTAAAGTTTATTCATCGAATTCTTGGGACTTTCATTAATTATAATCTTGAAATGACTTCACAACAATTTATTAATGTTATTTGTTCCCAATTCTATTGCCTATTCACAACAGATAATATTGAAATGCTATTATAATATAACATTCCATAACGATTAATCTCTAGCTTAATACAATATAATTCTCTAGTTTAATAGAAACAGATAATCATGAATTACTTTCATTGCAATCGATTAATGTTAACTAATTTTAAATCTTAACCCTTAATTATGCGCAACAAATAATCTTGAAATGTTTCAAAAATGTTGATGTCCTTTTTAATAAATTTAATATTAAGACCATGAAAGGTTATCCTAGAGAGACGTTGAAATGTAAAAGGTTTAGAAATTAATAACACTAGAAAAATAAACTAAATATTATAAATTAACAAGTTGTTCAAGATAAAAAATTACCCCACAAGTATAGAGAGCGTGGTTGCAAGTCAACGAAGTATATCATGTGACATGCTACATTATTTTGGCTAATAAGTAAGCATATTCATTATCATCATCACTCTTCGCACTACAACCCTTGGTGGATCTTGGCCTCCTCAATAATCTTCTTCCACTCATCTCTGTCTAGTGCCAGCTCTCTCCAGTTCCGAAGCTCTAAGGCAGAGATGTCTTTGAGGACGTTGTCACTCCATTTTAATTTTGGCCTTCCTAAGTTCCTTCGCTCTATTGGCCTTGAGTTCAGCAGGGACTTTGGTGCTTGATGCTCGGATATTCTCTGCACATGACCCAGCCACCGAAGTCTTCCCAGTTTTATAAATTTTGTGACGTTTGGCTCTCATTGTTGCAACGTTATATGGTGAGCATATTAGCTTGCCATAACCGGATAAACCAGATGCTGAAGGATGGTCCTGTTTGCGTGAGAAGATGTGTGAACGTGAATGTGGCGTTTCATCCTCTCTGCCTAGCCCTACGGAATAAGAGTATAATTGTAAATTAGTTAGCAAGCATATAGTACACATTAGAACAACTTTCAGGTATGTAATTAACAAAATTTTCTTAGAATGCATGGTGTTGGTGTTAAAATAAGAAGGGAGAGCAAGGATCCAGGCTGTCGAAGTGAGTTTTCTAAGGGGGGTAGCGGGAGTCACTGATGGACAGATGAGAAGTGCCGATATGAGGTACACCATGGAGCCCCTACTCCTACACATAGAAAAATCACAAATGCGGTGGCTTGGACGTGTTCTAAGAATGCCAGAGGAACGAATACCAAGAATAATCCTCTTGGCAACCCCGGAAGGAAGACGGCCGGTGGGTCGCCCCGGATTATGTTGGAAAAATGAATTTGAAAACAGAATGCGTCTAAAGTGGTTGACTCATGCGGAAGCAGCGCAAGGGGAATATGGAAGCACCTTTTCGAGTCTTTGGGCCCCCGACCCTACTGGGAGAAGGGTATGAAGATGATGATGATGATGATGGAGTCCGTTGTTTTTCAAATTTTAAAAGATATTGGTAAAGGTTGTAGGTACTTGATTTGAAAGAAAAATTTCTGCTTTACCAGATGTGTTTGCTTTTACGTCATATTTATTATTTTAGTTAATTACAGGTCTTCAAAATGGAATGTCAAGTAGACAAAGGAGAGCATTTTCGGCACCTTCATGTGTTCTCTAAAGGAAATTACACATAATCGAGGATTTTTCGGCGCTTCCAGGACGTTTTATAGTAAATGGGAAATTACTAGAAGGATAAGTAATAAACCACCAATCAATCAACCAACTGAATTCGCGCGAAACGTCTGGAAACCCGAAACGACATATAAAGGGGACGACGCCATTGCGGAACTCAGTTTTACTGTGACAATTCGGCGATTCCATAGAAACGAAGGAAGAATATCTATCGGGCGTACGATAGTGAAAAAGTTCGAATATTAAGACTTGTCTAGAACACTTTAAGATGAGTATGAAATACTCCAGACAAGTGGAAGATTCTTGAGTAAAGAATGTGAAATAAATCTGAATTACACAACACTGCTCCAGTTGAGTTCGTAACTTACGTGAGTCTATCATTCGTCACCCATTGTAGCGATTCCGTGGTTTTTTTAAATCGCAGAGGCACCGAAAAACTTGTAGAACATTGGCAAGAAGTTGGAAGAAGTGAAAAATAAAGGAGAATGCTATGTATGTATCAATAAGTTGAATGTGTGTAAATATATCAATAGGTTGACTGATTTGTAGTTTTTTTTTAATCCTCTTGTTCTTTTTTTTGGAAAAAAACAAATAAAACTTAAGTTAATCCCTTAATAGGACTGCTCGTATAAAACTTGCCTTTTACCACCCCTAAGTCGCGATTACATTAGAAAGTTGATGGGAAAACAATACCTTGGACATGATTCTTTTCACTTTTTAATCTTGTTCTCTTCCGGTCCGTGTTCAGTGTTGAATGAAGACCTTTTTATGTGCTTTTCGCAGCTCACCGTCTTGCGAGGTTAACTTATAGTTTTGCTCAAACAAAATGTTAGTTTTCACTAACAGAGGCTTATTTTATTTATTATTGCGCCCTTACCAAAGGTTGTAAAACTTATTGTGTTATATTCGCTGTTTTTTCCGTTAGATTGGAAATTCATCATTGGTCAGTCCTTGGCTTCCAATATAATACGTTACATAGCAGGTTCCAGATTTATGCAGATAATAAATATAATTTTAAAAAATATCTAGAATTTTCCAAAACTTAATTACGTCAAATTATGTCGTAAAACTATTCATTAAGGTAGGTAATAAAAAACTAACCCGTAAAAACCAAGTTTTTCTTATACTCCCTTCTCATTGAATCAGGCTTCGTGCTTACTGCACGCGTCGTGATCATTTATCATTCCAATTTGAAAAAAAAACATTAAAATTTTGAAAAATCCGAAATCGTACTATAATTATTGAATTTTTTTAAACGAAAATTTGTTAGATCATTTTTATCGTCGCCACGAGTCTTCCTGCAAAGTTTAAGCTCGATTGGATCACGGGAAAAGGGTTAAAAATCGATCCAAAGTTTTTCCGGCAGACAAAAAACCGCAGACGCAAAGAAAGGGAGTAAAAAGTTAGACATTTATAAATTATATAATTTTTAATTGTTTTCAAATATAACTATTCGACTTATTTAAAAAGTGGGCTCGTCCGGGATTTGAACCCGGGACCTCTCGCACCCAAAGCGAGAATCATACCCCTAGACCAACGAGCCATGTGATTCGATCACATTAATACTGCAATATGTGTATAAATATTGTTTGTGTTAACTTATTACGCCATATTCAAATGATCAATTTGCAATTGCTGGTCTAAGCAAATAATCAATAATTCTGTCACTGGTCACAAGAAGCAAGTTTATTTCTTTTGTGAAAAAAAATATTTGTCGGTTTATGGTAATTTTTAACTATTGTCTGTAGGATTAATGGTAAGGCATATTGAATTTTTTAAATAGGGAAACTAAGGACAAGACGGAGAAGCGAGGCTGGGATAAGATGGGATGGGATAAGCACTTACGTACATAAGAATTCACACGTTATGATAACGAAACGAATTATTATTAATATCTTTAATATTTAAAACTAATTTACTTTGTGGTCAGGCATTTAAACAAAATGTTAGTAATGTTAGTACATAACCGCTTACGGAGATGTTTAGTCTACCGGTTTCGAGACGTACCCGTCTCTTCGTCAGGACAATCACTACTCTAGCATGTAAATGCCACTACACACCATAATCAAAGTATTATTCACTGGGGTGGGTCTAAGGGGGGCGTTGACTAGTGTGTTTTTTAGTGTGTAAATAATACTATGATTGTGGTGTGATATTTACATGCTGGTGTAGTGTTTGTCCTGACGAAGAGACGGGTATTAGGCATCACACCACCTTGATATTTTAGCTTGTTGCTTGAAGTTTTAAAAATAATCATTTCATTAATTTAAAATAAATGATCAGTGATCATTTAACCAATTCACTTATTGAAAAATTACAAGAAATATCTGAATTATAACAATTTAAAAAATCGTAGTAGGTAAGTATTTAAACGAATTTTATTATTCTTTTGCATATTCTCGAATCCCCTTTTTTGAGACTAGAGGAAAAAACTAAAAAACTATTTGGTCGATATTGTTCATACTTATTACAATTTTTTATCACAAATATTTGAAATCGCATTAATGATTTTTTAATATTTTTTGTGGTTATTCATTATGAATATAATTAAACTAATTAACTTTGTTTATCACCACTAACATTTATTTGGTAAAACCAACCGATTTTGGAAATGACGTTCCTTCGTCAGGGTATATTTAATATGCTATTTAATATACGTTAAGTATTAAATATACCCTGACGAAGGAACGTCGTTTCCGAAACTGGTTGGGTTAGGTTAGGTTAGGTTAGGTTTACCAAATAAATTTTAGTGGTGATAAACAAAGTTAATTAGTTTAATTGTACTGACAAAAAAATAATGTTACGGAATTTTTGTAAACGCACTGTTACTCACACTAATGCAAGTGGCTTTCCTAAAGTGAATAGAATTCATTACCGTTTGAATATAATCGTGCCGAAATACAAAAACCAACATTAATTCATAAAATTATACAGCTTTTCAATAGTTTCCATATAAATTTTATTTTAAATTTTAAGGCGAATCGCGTCCCGTAAAAGTTATAATCAATATATTTATATAAAGATACCGGTGTTTCCTTACCCGCCAAGTTTTCTCCACAACCAGCCACAAACACCCACCGGTGGTTATGGTGGTGGATAGCTCTTGGTGTCACATAGAAAATATCCGAGTTTGGTTGGGGTGGCTGTGGGTGGGTCGGAGTGGGTGACGAAAATGTGCTTTCTGGCGCATTGTTTTGTTATGGGAAGGCCGAAAATGCTTCAGATTGTTTCGAAATAGGCGCGCCGACTATGTCGGTGAGTCTAGAAGGTTCCGGAAAAACCTGCTCTAGAAAGTTCTGGAAGGAGAAGGTTCTAGAAAATTACCGAAAGTTCTATAAGGTTCTAAACTGAGTGGCGTAATGTGACGGTGTGTTTAGAAGGTTCCTGTACATTCGATAAATTTCTTGAAAGTTCTGGAAGGAGAACGTTCTAGAAGGTTCGCGAATGTTCTATGACGATCCAAACAGTGTACTAAAAATAGCTAGCACGGCTAGTGTAGGACTTAAAATAAGTGTTTTTATTTCTATATCTATATCCGTAAGAGCCTTTAACATCAATATAGAACTGAGTAAATCAGCAGAACATCTGTTGCAATTTTCAAGCGAGCAAGACAACGTCATTAATAATTTATGCATGCGACAATTTTGTTGAAATTTTATGTGATGTCGATCAATCGGCTCGTTGGTCTAGGGGTATGATTCTCGCTTTGGGTGCGAGAGGTCCCGGGTTCAAATCCCGGACGAGCCCACTTTTTGAAACCGATACACGCGGCCTTAACCATTGGATCATCGTGCCTCGTCAAGTATTCTGTATACATATTGAAAAATATGTAATGTTTTGCTGGCCAAATGTTACACCACAAACTTTTCAGGCAAAAGGTTTCAACTTGCGTGAACTGATGTGCGAAAAGGTAAAATGTACAAAGGTGTTTCATAGCCAGTAGCAAAAACTTTAGAGGTGGATTCCTGCCTTGATAAAGGTCGAAAATGTTCAAGTAACCATGACCTAATATCGATATTTATGGAGATATGCAATACCAAATTTTGCATTTTTTTCAATATTTCAGACTTACTTTAAAAATATTAAAGAAATAAGCATTGATGTAAGATGCAAGATAGAACTGGTATCCCAATTATAATAATTTATTTATCTGTCTGTGCGGATTACTTTTATACGGTTCGTTATGTAAACATACGCCCCTCCCCACCCAATAATGCCATACTGCAGAAGAGAGTGGACAGCGAAATACACCATTTTATGCATAAAATGTTTCTTAATTAACCTTATGAATATACAATATGCACTTTCTCGATAGAAATAAGCGATAGTGGTGAAAACAAAGTGATTTGTGTTTTATTTTAATAATAATGTCACCACAAAGTTCAAGCCTTCATACGGAAGAAGAAAAAATATTCTTCGAACAGTCGATAGTTAAGAGTAAAGCGAAATAGAAAAGTACCTACCTAAGTATCTGTGAAATAGTCAGAAGTGACAATTAGTGTAAATTATTTTGAGGGCGATGTTTTTCTCACATAATACTGAAAAATATCAAATAATTATAATGTATCTCCAAATAAAATGATAACTTATGAAGCATGTGTTTGTAATAGTTTTGTTTTATTTCCTATCGTTCAGTCCTTCAGTGGCAACCCTGTATAGTATTATTTTTGGGGTACAATAGCTTCTTGCTATTTGTGTACTAAGAAAATCAATTTATTATTGCGATAAAGCAAGTATCGCTTAGTGGGTACTCAAACCATTTAAAGAATTCTGCTGTGAAATAAAACTCGACATTGTCAGGTACGACACCTGTGAACAGCAACAAATATTTGCTCACGTGCCAGGTGTGTTCTTGCGTGATAAGCAAATTTGTCAGCAATTAGGTGCAGTCAATTATCTTTGCATTCCGTATTGGATGCGCGGCTCGTTGGTCTAGGGGTATGATTCTCGCTTTGGGTGCGAGAGGTCCCGGGTTCAAATCCCGGACGAGCCCTTCTTTTTTACTCCCTTTACATTAACTCAAGGCGTCTGCTTGCTTGCTTGCTTGCTTGCTTGCTTGCTTGCCGGATTCGTCAAAAAAAAATTTGAATCGATTTTTGACCCTTTTCCCGTGATCCAATCGAGCTGAAACTTTGCAAGCAGACTCGTGGCGACGATCAAGAAGATCTATCAAATTTTCGTTAAAAAATAATAAAAATTATAGTATAATTTTGGATTTTTCAAATTTTTATAGTTTTTTCAAATTGGAATCATTAGAAAAGTTTGATTAGCAACGGTGACCCGATAACGTCGCGGAATATTTTCTAAATTTGAACTACTCCGTCGGTATATATGATACGGTCGTCGAATGTCGAAAATCT
Source organism: Agrypnia vestita (assembly GCA_016648135.1). NCBI lineage: Eukaryota > Metazoa > Arthropoda > Insecta > Trichoptera > Phryganeidae > Agrypnia > Agrypnia vestita. The sequence goes on from JADDOH010005973.1 coordinate 18,264, forward strand.
AAATTGACTGACAAATGTTTTTAGAATTTAATCTTCAAAGCATGAAGTGTCTTATCAAAGCTCAAAACATCTGACATTTTAGAAATATATTAAATTACTATAAGTTTAGTGTTATATTATATGTTTTAATTTGTCTTTAATTGTTGTTATATTTTACAAAGAAAGGGGGTATAATAAAAACTTGGTTTTTATGGGTTACTTTTTTTAATACCCTTTATTCGTTATGTCTTATTGAGGGCCGATCTTATAAGCGTCGGTTATTTAGATGTCAGACCATTTGGTCTGACATTAAACTAACAAATAGTTTATTTAAACCGAGATTTGATACAATTTTTTTCGTCTTATAACAATCCGTTAGTCATATTTAAGTAAAATTTTACTGACGGCCGATACCGACAGTCGAACCACCAGTTTACTGTCCGTTAGTTGAAATTGACAGAAGTATGACAGATTGACCTATTATTTTTTAAGGTTAGGTCCGTTGTTAATTTGCTGTTTGCTTAACATGTATATCAATACTATGCTAACTGCTGATACATTTTTAAGGAAAAATGTTGTCGAGCTATTATTGCATTCAAGTTCATCGAATGAAGAACAAACTCAACGTCAAAGAGTGTTAAATATACGAGTGGATTATTTTAATATTTTAGATGACAAAGATTTCATCTACGTTTTCGCTTGTCGAAATGGTCTGCTTAAGACCTTCTAGAATGTATTGGGTAAATTTTAAAAAGGTGCGCGCGTAGGAATCTGACATTATCACCAACCACACAATTACTTGTTGTCTTTAAATTCTATGCTCTTAGATCAATATTATTAACTATTGCAGACTTTGTCGGGGTTTCAAAGGTTACTGCCAGTGTAGTGTTGGGGGAAGTATCCCAAAAATTTTCGAGATCGACAAATTTTAGATCATGTTTATAGAAGTTATGTTTAGTTTCCATAGAAAACAGATATAATTCACCTCTGACAGCTCTAAAATCATAGACAAGAGCAGTAAAATATTTCGGTACTTACGGACGGTCAAAAAGTTTTATAAGACGAGCGTCGGTAGTAATTACTAACGAATGGCAATCCGTTCGTTAATTGTCGATTTACTAACAGACATTTGGTCTTTTGTTTATAAGACTGGCCCTGAATCTGTGAGGAAGGAAGAAGAATGAGGAAGGAAGTGTTTCTTTTTTTTTTGAAAACTATAAAACACCGGACTATGTATGAAAGACTTACCTATAATCGTATGACGGTTTATGTAATTTTTTTATGTATTTAATTAAACATCTGTCATATTTAAAAAATCTGACAATATGAATGAAAATGTAAGTTAACTGTTAGATTAGTAATTTTTTTTTTAATTTCAGCAAGTTCATGCGGTACCCAATTGTACAGATTTTTTGGTTTTCCTAACTGGTTTAAGGGTTCCAAAACTGTGAGATGTTTAACGCGTAATCTTTTAAGAGTCTCTAGAACCGTTGTTTGTGGTTCTGATTCATTTCGTGGGATTTTTTTAACATGTGATACAATAAAAAACATATTCAAACTAATGAAAAAATATTCTTAATTTTTCTCTCAAAATCAGAGACTCGTGTAAAGACAAGGAGTATAGGAATATATTAATAAGAAATGAGGTAGCCAAATTATATAACTTTGCAGGTGTTAATATATAAATAATTATTTTTTTAATTGAATAGAAACATTGATTAATACAAAGAAATATATATATATATATATATATGTTAAATCTAAGGCTTTCACGGGTACAATATATGTTAGTTCTAACTACTTTGGGGGTAACCCGCGTCAAATTCTGGTCGTCAGGACCAGTCGTCTGCCGACGTTTGAAACATCTTAAAAATGCGCTTCAGTGTAACGGTTTCTCGAATTCCACGATAAATAACACAATTAAAAGACATTCAAGTAAAAATAATAATAATAAAAATAAATTAATAGAAGCAAAACCACTAGCTACCGCATTCCTACCGTACGTAAAGGGAATTACAGATAAAATAAGTCGATTATTAAATAAATATAATATCCGCACTGTTTTTAGAGCATATAATAAAATTTCATCACTTTTAAGAAGTCCGAAGGATAAAATACCTCTAGAATCGCTCGGGGTATACGAAATACCATGCGGTGACTGTAACAAAACCTACATAGGAAGGTCAAACCGAAGAATCTCGGCACGCATCTCTGAACATCGCGTAGATATAAAAAATCGGAAACTAACTTCTCCCTTGTCCACCACTCTCTAACGGATAATCATAAAATAGACTTTGACAACTCAAAAGTAGTTGCCAGCCTCAATAATGAAACATTTAGAATCTACAGAGAGGCAATTGAAATAAATAAAAGAAATAATAATATAATGAACAACAGAGACGATAGCATTCGACTTCCGACCGCATGGAGTAACATTCTTAATAATAATAATCAAATTTCTAATACAAATAATATTAATAATAATAAACCAGAAATCACGATGAAAACACCGAAGCAATTAGAAAATCCAACCTTCTCAATATTGTATAATGACGATAATAAAGTAAATATACGGATTACTAGAAGCCGAGCAAAACACATTAACGGCGTCGCTGGAGAAACCCACTCCTCCACAAACACCTGACGCAGAATTTTTCAAACGTTCACTTGACGGTGAGCTCCGGACCCAAACGGTTGTACGCTTTTTGGAGAAGCAGCTCATCGACAAGGCGCCCTGAAGATGAACAGTGAGATCTGTTCGAAACGTCGGCAGACGACTGGTCCTGACGACCAGAATTTGACACGGGTTACTCCCAAAGTAGTTAGAACTAACATATATATATATATATGTATATATATATATATACGTATACGTAATAAACTAGGTGTGAAATTTTATTGTTACTATCTACTATACTACTATACTATACGAAAATATTTGAGTACTAGTTGTAATCCGTCAAATATGACGGTAATTTTACATGTCTGTTCCTAAGGAATAAGTATTTATTTATTTTATTAAAAAACAAAATTTTCTGAAAAATTTTTTTTTCATAATTCGAAAAAGAATTCTAACTAAAAAAAATTCGAAAAATTTTACACGAAGTTACGCGGTCGGATGGATGGACGCACGGACAGACAGACAACGAAATTATTGTAATTGGGATATGTCCGATCATAGTGTTTAGAATTAATATTGTTTTACCACAAAACAAATTAACATCATCTGAATTTGAAATGAAATTTTGACTATATTTGAGAAATTAAAACAAAATACAGTAATCTGTGTACGAGTTGGGGCGGGGTAGAACAGAACGATATGTTCTATGCAGAGGAAGTATGATTCATACGTCTGAGGACACGTATTGATTTTTTTCAATGGCTACTAATTTAAATATGGATTAAATTGTCAAGAAGTAACTTATTTCTAAAAGAAAAATTAATTACAAAAAAAACGTGCTTCACAGTAGTCGCATATTATATGTAACATTTGACATCCCATAATTAAAAGTTTTAATTGAGTAGTAACAGAAATTAACATCAAAGTTTAAAAAAACTATTACCTATATATTTATTAATTAGTAAATACAAGTAAAGAAAATGTAAGTGCATTTATTTATTTTTGAATTTTGCCGCTCTAGGTAGGTACCGCATATATTTACATACGCATTTTGTTTAGAAATGTGTTTGGTCAATTACATGTTTTTATATATTTTCATAGATGGCGGTAGTGTGCCGCCATATAAATTGTATGAAAACATCGATTAAATATTTAAAAATAATCACATAAATTACATAGTATAAATCATTAAGGGTAGTCATTGTTTATATTTATGTAAAAAAAGAAGTATTTATTGGATAGTTTCGAGGATATAAGCCAAAATATATCAAATATCACACGATTGACACCAGCCACGTAACATATATACAAAATCAGAAGCGTTGGCTGTTGGAAGTGTGCGTTTGCGCTGTGATGGCACTTGCTGGACACTGATTTGTTTATATACGATGATTTTTCTTCCATCGCGCGCGCTCATTGGTAAAATGAAATTGCGCGCGCTTCCCCGGCGTCTTATTTCCTGTTACGCATTTCAGTCCATTTTCACGAAATCATACCATAGATTGCAGGAAAGCAAAAGGAAAGATATTACAAAATGTCGAAAAATATTTAATTTTTCTGTTAACATGTTTGTGCATGTTGGTTGAAGAAATTACTTAGGAAAAAAAAAGTAACCCTTAAAACTTTTTCTATACTCCCTTTCTTTGTAAAATATAACAATAATTAAAGACGAATTAAAACATATAACAAAACACCAAACTTACAGAAATTTAAGATATTTCTAAAATGTCAGATATTTTGAGATGTCAAGATTTTGATAGATTCAATTATCATCAATATCGTACCTTATGAATTTCCAGCGTTAAATGATTTAGTCAGAATCAGATTTGAGTAATATAGAATTCTTCAAAACTAAGCAGAAATCTAAAAGAGATAAATTATTATTTGATTTTTTCCCAAAAAACCCAATTTTGCTGTCATCTGTGAACCAATTATTTTGTAAATTTTCTATGTAGTGATGTACCTATTATACCGACGGAGTAATTCAAATTTAGAAAATATTCCGCGACGTTATCGGGTCGCCGCGCCGTTGCTAATCAAACATTTCTAATGATTCCAATTTGAAAAAACCAATACAATTTCTAAAAATCCGAAATTATACTATAATTATTAATTTATTTTAACGACAATTTGATAGATCTTCTTGAGCGTCGCCACGAGTCTGCTTGCCAAGTTTCAGCTCGATTGGATCACGGAAAAAGGGTCGAAAATCGATTCAAAGTTTTTCTTGACGGCAAGCAAGCAGATGGCACGAGTTAATATAAAGGGAGTAAAAATATATCGCTCAGAGATAATATTTGCAAAACTGTGATTCCGCATTGAATCGTTCATACGTATCTAAAGTAGCCGAGTTACAAACATTATTCCGTACGGAACAACATCCCGTACCCCATAAATAAGGCAGTTACGATTTGTAGTTCAAAAACAACCCCTATATTATATATATCGACAAAACTTGGTCCAACTATCGGCTCCTGCCGGAATCTTGCCACCCTCTCCCCTCCCGTCCGCCGCCCCCCAGACTCAATATTAATAATTTCCCAGATACATTATTCTTCGATTGTGCCAGGGGTTAATCGGCGGATCAGACAGAACAAAGGGTTGCGAAATACAGCCTTCCCACATTGGTACAACTGTATATTCAATTTAAGCAGATTCTTGCAGTACCTGACGGAGATAAGACAATCGACAATCGTAAACATCGAGAAACCAACATAAGCTATAAAAAGAGATCGACCGGCTACTGCGGATTCGGTGTGTCAGAGTTATTGAGAAAGTACCCACTGGCGAGGAAGAAGTTTTCTATAGTAATTAGAGTGATAGAAACCAGTGAATTAGGATTTCTCTTTTCGCGTAGAAGATTGTGTCAAGTGCGAATTACAAAATTTAGTGTGAATTGACTTTGCGTAATAAATTACAGTGTTAATAGTTTTAAGAATTTTTCTGCTACAGTCGCGATCTCGTCACAATATTTACCTTGGCTACAGTGAGGAATTAAGATACTTACTTGAGAATAATTGATTTACTCAATGAAATGCGTGATTAAAATTTACTAATGAAGAGTTAACTTTACGCGGTATCCAGAGGTCTTATGCTAGTTGGAATTTGATTCGATAAGTGTCACATTGTGTACAGCTCACTATACATTCTAGGAATATTCCTTTATAGAGACATTTTAAAAAGAGTTGAAAATTCTATATTCTTCGTCTTGGCCAGTTACTGAACCAGCAGCGATCCTTTGAAACTTTGGCCTATTATTTTTCTATTTTTATTTAAATTACTGAGTTATCCGTATTAAATAAACACATAGATTACAACATTAAAAAAAAATGGAAAAGAACAAAGGGCGTCCACGAAAATATTTAATCAGATAAACAAAATATTGCAGGACTGCCCTGTTAAAAGTTTGGACAACTTTAGAACGTTCATGTGAAAGAGTGGTGTGATAGGACGGAGGAGTGTGGCGTTCTATCTTCTCTGCATATCCGTGGTAAGCTGAGTCCGTCGACCTTTTTGAATTTTTTTTCCATAAATTTATTTTTAAGTATTTTTGTACGCGTTCTTCTACTTTGTCAACTGATCAATAGAAATTTGATCGTTTTATTTGAAGCATTTTTCAGATCATGACGTTACTTTGAGAGATATCGCCTAATCTTGGAGTGATCTATTGTTTGAGGTCTTTGCAAGGTCGGTTTGACCTGCGACCTCCCATTCTACTTCGAACCACCAATCTTTTCGCGTTATCTTCGAGCCTTGTGACGCGGGTTAAAGTATGTGACGACCTTAAATATTCCCTTACGTTGCAGAAAGGTAAAAATAAATTCTAAAGGTGTCTTTCTCTTACAGTATTCAAAGTGCTTTTGAAATCATTTGAAGATGGCCTGATCTGGAAGGAGAGATGAGAGAATTTACATGTTTTACAAATAATTTTTAACACAAAACATGCCGGACCCTAAATAATATTTTCTTCAGAATATTTCGAGTTTGTTCAAATCTTTCAGAACAGTACTGGATTTCATGTCACATAGCCATTATTAATCAATTAATGTATATTATAGATGTCTCACAGAGACGAAACTGTAGTTTTTTTTATGGGAAAGAAGGTATAGAAGTCTTTTTTGGGTGTACATAGGATTTATGACGTAACATTCGCCATTTCCACCCATGATAGAATATACCATGCCTGCTAATTTTTGAAAGATGTATATAAGTAGGCATGGTATATTCTATCATGGGTGGAAATGGCGAATGTTACGTTGTGTAAAGTGGTCACTTAAGTCAACCATACGATAGGCCATAAGTCCTATGTACACCCAAAAAAGACTTCTATACCTACTTTCCCATAAAAAAAACTACAGTTTCGTCTCTGTGAGACATCTTTAATATACATTAATATTTTCTTATTCATACACGACACCCATGAAATAATAATAAGGACTTTTATCAAAGTATTTGAGTGTTTTGATGAAATCAAGTTGATTCTTAACTCCGCCGCTGTAGCTTTTCGCGACAGGTGTTCCGCTAGTCGTTAAACCGCGACGCAAAATATTCACAATTGACTGTTAAGACAGTCGTCTGGCAATGCGAGTAAAATTCACCACTTTTTCTCACAGCTTTTCTTGGATTTTCGTAGCATCATATTTTTGTATCAAAAGGTATCAAATTAAACAATTTCAAACACTTATCTGAAATTAGGAACATCGACTAAGATTTTATATTTTTAGTGTTCAGTTTAAAGTAGTAATACTCATTCTTATAATTCATTGAAGTTGAAAAATTGACAAGAATACAGACAGGGTTAAAAAGAAAAAAAGAACCAGAAAATACATTGTTTCTTTAAAAGTCTCTTTAAAAACAGAAATTGTATGAAAAGTAAATGATCGATGTCATGAGAAAACCCCATGGCAAGAAGTTGTTAACTAACATTCAAGTCATTTTGAGATAATTAGACATTTGTATTTCGCCTTTGAAAAATATGTTTTATTGCTAATTCAAGATTAATATTTATTGATTTATGTCACTAAAATGTCATAAAAATATTTACAAAGTAAAAATAACGCATTTATGCACAAAAAAATAAAAATATATTTATATTCCCAAAAAAAAATGTAGTTAACAACCATTTTTTCTACTCTGGAACTCATTTTTACTTCCTTTCTTTTAATTCGTGGCGTCTGCTTGCTTGTTTGCTTGACGAAAAAACTTTGGATAGATTTTTAATCCTTTTCCCGTGATCCAATAAAGCTGATAGATAGAAATAGATCCAATAGAAACTTTGCAAGTAGACTCGTAACGACGATCAAGAAGATCTCTCAAATTTTCGTTAAAAAAAATAATTATAGTATAATTTTGGATTTTTAGAAATTTTAATGGTTTTGTCAAATTGGAATCATTACAAAAGTTTGATAACTGCCAACGGCGGCCTGATAACGTCACGAAATATTTAAAATTTGAATAACTCCGTCGGTAGGTATAATAGGTACTTCACTACGAATTTCGAAATTTATGACAATTGGTTCACAGATGACAGTAGACTTTTTAGAAAGAAATCAAATAATAAAGAGATATTTTTAGAGATTTTTGTAATAGATATTTGTCTAGGCATGTTTCATTTTCAGTCAATCAATTATTCAATTACATGGTGGTAAACTTAAGTTACAAAAAAAGGGAGTAAAATAAAAACTTGGTTTTTATGCGTTAGTTTTTTAATAGAAAAACACCTTTTTAAAAATGGTAAAACACGAACATCAAACAACCCTTCAAATGCTATCCATTTTTACCATCCATTATTCCAAATTACAAAATACCTGGCATGTTAATTAATAATACAAAACATGGTATGCCATTAAAATTATTGAAAAATAATATAATAATAGTCTTCAAATAAAAACAAATATATGACAGTCCTGCCAGAGTAAAATTCCACTCCCACAACCACTCCCACATACCTCGGTCTTAATTCACCTGATGAAGGAAACGGACGTTTCCGAAACATGTTGTGAAACAAGTGCTCAAATATAAGTGAAAAAAAACAAAGTTCAGTGTTTTATTTCATAATTTGATACATTTTAGTTTTATACTTTAATGTGTGTATAGAGAGAATCTTTGAAAAAAATTGGTGGATTTCGATCACATTGTCAGACGATCGCTTCAACCGTAAAATTGATATTTTTACTTCATTTCTTTTAACTCGTGGCGTCTGCTTGCTTGCCGGCTTGCCGTCGAAAAAACTTTGGATCGATTTTTGAGTCTTTTCCCGTGATTCAATCGAGCTGAAACTTTGCAAGCAGACTCGTGTCGACGATCAAACAGATCTATCAAATTTTAGTTAAAAAATAATAATAATTATAGTATAATTTTGAATTTTTCAAATTTTGAATAGTTTTTTCAAATTGGAATCATTACAAAAGTTTGATTACTAGCAACGGCGGCCCGATAACGTCGCGGAATATTTTATAAATTTGAATTACTCCGTCGGTATTCATAAAAGATACTTCACTACGAATTTCGAAAATCTAAATTGACAGTCAAATGTTTTTAGAATTTAATCTTCAAAGCATGAAGTGTCTTATCAAAGCTCAAAACATCTGACATTTTAGAAATATATTAAATTACTGTGAGTTTAGTGTCATGTTATATGTTTTAATTCGTCTTTGATTGTTGTTATATTTTACAAAGAAAGGGAGCGTAATAAAATCTTGGTTTTTATGGGTTATTTTTTATGTATCACATTATTTTATTACAATATTATTAATAATTTATTAAAAAATAAATACTTAAAGTGTCTCACACAGGTTTATCCGTCTTGTCAGCATTCCCGCGCAAACAATAAACCTTGCTGCCGTCCCTTGGACCAAAAAAGGTTTCCGTCGTCCTGAAAAACGCATCACTCTTGTCTGCAGCTCTAATAACATTTTCCGTGCAAGTCAGACTCCGCTCAGAATTGCATCATTTTACGAGATGGTAAATAATATTTTCCATTCCGGGAATAAAGAGCGCTCCTCCAGGAAGCCGAGCTACATCTATTTGCATCCCAGATTACATTTTGCAATATCTTCGCAGCGAGGGCGCTCTGGTATCTGGTAGTTGGGCACTCTCCCTCCTCCTGCTAATGTGCAGCTGTAATGTGCTATGGTGCGGGAAGCTGTGATGTGCTTTGGTAGTTTTTCATCCCTTCCAGGAGACACTGTTCACTGCGCTCCATTGCTCACATTCCTATATTGTCGAGATACACTATGTGTAGTGAAATCTTTATTTTTTTTACTCCCTTTATATTAACTCGTGGCGTCTGTCTGCTTGGTTGACGAAGAAAATTTGGATCGATTTTTAACCCGTTTCCCGTGATCCAATCGAGCTGAAACTTTGCAAGCTAACTCGTGGCAACGATCAAGAAGATCTATAAAATTTTCGTTAAAAAATAATAATAATTATAGTATGATTTTGGATTTTTCAAAATTTTAATGGTTTTTTTTCAAATTGGAATCATTTCAAAAGCTACCAACGGCGGCCCGATAACGTCCCGGAATATTTAAAATTTGAATTACTCTGACAGTAGGTATAATATGTACTTCGCTACGAATTTCGAAAATTTATGACAACTGGTTCACAGATGGTATCACACTTTGGTTTTTTGTGAAGAAATCAAATAATAAAGAGATATTTTTAGAGATTTCTGACATAGATATTTGTCTAGACTAGGGATCGGCGTTGAATGGACGGACTAGTTGAAATCAACCGTTAACGTTGCATCGACGCGTCGACGGTTTACGTTCATCGCATGGACTAGTTGAATTCGTAGACGGTGGATGGCGGACGCCGTGGTCGGTGGACGATTCAAGATTCAACGTAATACAAAGCAACGAGCGAGAGCAAGACAAAACGTCTCCGTTTATTTCTCTCTCATCTCTCGCTGTCGACTTGTAGATCATAGAGTGCAGATCTGTGTACATGAACTATTGAGACTTGACAGAGACTTGAAATTAACTGACAGAGACTTGAAATTTGAATGCATGCGTAGGGCGAGATAGGCTTAATAAGCTATTATCTATTATTTTTTACTTGATTTGTGCGATGTGCACGTGCGACGTTTCGGTGAATTCCCAATTTTGCGCTGTATAAAATAAAACAATTCTGTTTAATTATTTTATTTTTTATTGAACTAATATTTTACTGCTTACATCTGATATTGTTGTGTATACCTACTTCTTTCTTTATTATATATAGAAAGAAGTATATAAAACAATATGTAAAAGACTATAATGTGCGTAAACAAATAAATAATAAAATATTACTTTTTACATATGAGTACAAGTAGCGGTTTTACTATCCCCGAAACTATATTCCTACGAACTTCTTTAAATTTTAAAAATTAACGTAATAAAAATAGCCAACGATTGAGCCGTCGAGCAGCGTCGCGTCGAACCGTAGACAGTTGACCATCGTCCCAATGTTTAGATAGAACGTCCGCGACGTCCCCGTAACGAAGTTGACGCGTCAACTAGTTGACGAATTCAACTAGTTGATCGTCTCGTCGATGGATGGACGTGGACGGTCTCGTTTCGTCGACGGTAAATACGTCGACGACCCATCCCTAGTCTAGACGTGTTTAATTTTCAGTCAATCAATTATTTAATGCAAAGAAAGGGAGTAAAAAATGGGTTAGTTTTTATTTAGAAAGTTTTGAGTATGATAAATTTTTTTCAGGAATTTTGATTTTATCCCCAGAGAGACATCAAGATATATTATTAATGTCTCATAAATTTGAAATAGCTACTAAAAAAATTTAAATAACTTTCTGCCGTATTCTAGTGTATTTGTTAAAAATTCGGAATTGTCATATATAGGGTGTACCAGAGCTAGCAGCAGAAACTTGGCTGGTAGATTCCTGCCTATTTTATGAGTCTAAAATGTTCAAGTAACTATGATATATGAATATATGCAAAGTTTGCATTTTTTCCCAATATTTCTAAATTATTTTTTGAAAAATTACGGTAACTTATTTCGATTATGAAAAATTCGTTCGCTTTAATACATGTCGAATAAAATGATAAAAACAGTACAAAAATTGAAAAAAGTTTTTTTTTAACAGGGTTTTTATCATTTAATTTAAGTTTTATTTAATAAAATGAATTTTTCCTAATCGATATAAGTTACTGTAATGATAGTTCAACTTTTTGCTAAAACTAAGTCAGAAATATTGAAAAAAAATGCAAATTTTGATATTGCATATCTCCATAACTATTGATATAAGGTCATGGTTGCTTGAACATTTTACACTCATAACATAGGTAGGAATATACCGGCCAAGTTTCTGCTGCTAGCACTGGTACACTCTGTATATAAAGAATGTTTCCTTAAAAACGTCAATAAAAAATACAACACACAAAAACAATTGATAGATGTGGTAGCCAGTCTATCATGGGTGGTATTGTTGAACGCTACATTGTGTAAAATGATCCCTTAAGCCAGCCACACGATGGACAGCTATATATGAACACACACTTTCCCATATAAAAAGTAGCTTCGTCTCTATGAGACATCTATAATGTATCTTGGTTAAAATTTATTTTCTTGTATGTAAAGTATAAAGTTATTGTGAAAAAATTAGAACAAATGACGAATTTAATATAATATTAAAAATGTTCTCAAGTTTTCACGGCTTTTCAGGATCTTCTGTGTGTAGTTTTCTGAGATATTTTGCCGTGTTTATATAACATGGTCCATCAGCCCTGATGATACACCTTCCAGTGGGATCTGAAACGTCGGCCAGAGAGGTCACATACACACGGCAGGGTATCCCAGAAAACTACAGACAGAAGATTAATGTAATATTGTTACAAGATTGTAGAATCAGGAAGAATTACACACTATCAAATGGTCCACAGGAATCTGGAATTTATTGGGCTATTCTCGTAGTCACTGGAAAAATGGGGAAGCTTCTGGAAATATGGAAACCACTGGAAATGTGTTACTAACTACCTAAATAACCATCAGCTTGTTTCTTTGAGGGGTAGGCAGAGAAGATAGATAAAGATAGACACACCACTTTTGTCTCATCCATTTTATTGCATCTTCTCAAACACGCTCATTAGTTGTTGAAGATTTTAACAGCTATCCTCCTACATTTGATTTATCTGGTCATGCAAGGTCGTAAGGGCACACCATCTGCTTTTGCTGCCTTCAACACTCGCCTCACATATTTTCTTTGCACGGATGGATTTTCTTTCTTTCTTATATCTATTACGCTACAGCCAGTATTACCACAGTATACTAGGAACAGTAATACGTGTTCATACAAACTGGCCGCTACCCATTAGAATGTGTGCGTGCGTGCTCGGCGCCGTGTACGCACGTACCGTGACGCACACATTGACATAGAATATGGGGGCACAAGGCGGCGGCAGTAAGGGCCGTGCCTTCGGTGCCATTCGCGCTCGCAGCCGCCGCTTTAGAAAATAAATGCGCTTCCTTAAAAAAATGTTTTTTTTTTTGTTTGTGGTGCTTTACTAAAAAGGTGTGTTGATTATCACAAAGACTGTGAGTTTTTAAAAGTCTACGTTGATGTAAATCAGCGTTCTTGCAATTTAAGTTCAGAAACAAGGTATACAAATTACATAAATTTTCGGGTTTCGTGTCTACCTTATGCGTCGTAATCTCAGACGCTACGAATTAAAAGAAAGAGAGTAAAAATAAAGTGACAACCTTAGCGTCAACGCAAGAGTAGGCTAATAACTTGCCGACAGGCCGGAGATAAACTACTGTTCTGGGTATACTGTGATAGCTAGACCGCATTCAAAAGAATGTGCGCGAACGCACTTTCTTTGTCGTGCGCAGGGAGGACATTGTTCAAATACTGTTTTATGAATGAAATTTTGTGGCATGTTACGCAAAAACCCAGTTTACACGGTGAAACAAAACAGTTTACAGTTTACAAAAACCCAGTTTACACGAACGTGAAAATAATCATTATTGTAGTGAAAATTTTTTTGAAGAAATTTCCAAAATATTATAATATTACCTAGGTTACTACGGATTATTACTTGATAAGGAATATTATTATTTTCTAGAAACTTCCAAACAAACCTTTTTTCGTAATGTTCTATGTGTTTGAATTTTTGCCTGTATATGACTTTTTCATATATTTTTGTGTTCAGTTCGTCCGAATAATCCGACTTTTTATAATCTTACGAGTTTTGATTTTTTATTATTTAAACCGAAAAGATTAACATAAACTAGTGCGAGAAAATATGCAGTCTTTGTACGTATAAGCAGTTATTCCGGTACGCTATCCGAGTAATGTGTGGTTTTTGTTTAGGGGTTTGATTAAATGTTTATTTTGTTGTACTGGCTTAGTGTAAAATAAAAATATGCGTGTTATCACGACGCAAAAAAAACACAAAATAAGTTTTTCTAGCAAGTAAGTAACCTTTTTCAAACTAAAAAATATACAGAATATATTTGAGTTTGTTACAGAAAAAGTATATAGCTTTCAAAAATTCCGTAAAATCAATTGTAGATTTTCTCATTTAGTGACATTAACGACATCTGTGGGGATTTAGGGGAATGAAAATAGCCTTGTACAGGCCGCATGGAAAGGTTGTTACAATGCATATATAAAGTGTGGCATGTAATTCAAATATATACAACTTCCAAAAATTAGTAGGCATGGTATATTCTATCATGGGTGGAAATGGCGAATGTTACATTGTGTAAAGTGATCACTTAAGCCAACCATACGATAGGTCATAAGTTCTATGTACACCCAAAAGACTTCTATACCTACTTTCCCATAAAAAACTACAGTTTCGTCTCTGTGGGACATCTATAATATACATTAATTAAAAAATATACATTTATTTGGAATATAATAATGCGGGCTTGCCAGGCAACATTCCCCCCGCTTTCCTCTTACTGGACAACGGTAGGGAATGACCTTTGACTGCGGTCGACCTATACTTCGTTCATTCTTCAATCAATCGTACATTTTTTTTACACCTACGCATTCCAAATTCACATTCCAATTCACTTTACTTCCATTCACCAGTATTGCCACGAGAACTGCATTAAATACAATTATAATTACACGCAAACAAAGGGAAACAAAGTTAATGGTTCTCTTAATGCAATTATGGCCAATAAGAATCTGTCAAAGGAAGCAAGACTAGCGGTACAAAATGGCGTTCTAGTGCCAACCCTAATGTATGGAACTGAAGCCTGGAATTGGCAAAAGAGGAATGAACGTAGACTGAACGCGGTAGAAATGCGGTCACTAAGACGCTTGTGTCAAAAATCTTTGGTCGATAGAGAAAGGAATGAACAAATTAGACGTGAATGCAATGCTGGCTGTAGTGTGGTAGATAGAATAAAGAAAGGAGTGCTGAGATGGTTTGATCATGTGGAACGAATGAACGAGGAAAGGATGGTTAAGAAAATATATGAGGTGAGTGTTGAAGGCAACAGGAATAGAGGGCGTCCGCGAAAGACCTGGCACGATCAGGTACAAGTGTTTGAGGATGGCCCCGTTTAAAGCCGCAACAACCATAGAACTTGTATGAGAAGATGTGTGAATGTGGCCGAAGCAAATGTGGTGTGCCAGGATAGAAGAGTGTGGCGTTCAATCCTCTCTGCCTACCCCCTGTGGGGAAACGGTTTGATGGTTAGTTAGTTAGATAGTTATAATTACATACAAATTTTTAAATTATTAAATAAATAAATAAATAAATCAAATAAAATATGCAGAGAAAAGTGGGAGTTACATGACGAGGCTTTCATCAAAAAGTGGATAGTGATGACGATGATTTTGCATCTCGTGCAGGATCATTGATTTTAATAAAAAAATGGTAATACCTACAAGGACATAAATCTTTCGATAGCCGCCGAAGGGGAAAGGATATGGAACGGTCCTTTTTTCTGCTGTTGAACTATATTTCGGTGCTAGACGGGATTCCCAGCGGAGCGAGATTTATTATTTTTTCCATAATTATTTATGGAGTAATTCGGTAGAGTGCAGAAACAAACATTTTCGCTGTCGCCTGGCGATAAATTAACATGTCGATGATAATAAAAAATATGCCTTCACAATTGTACGAAAAAATAAATGTAAAAATGGTTCGATTACTCGGCTTTATATAACCTAACATAGTGTACTGTATTTGGAGTATTTAATATTCTTTTGGTTTGAGTTATTTGGGATATTCTGCCATGTTTCTACGACCTTTTTGGCTCATATTGCAGGGTCCGTCATCAGGGCTGATTAAATATTTTTTTAGTTTATTTTTATTTTAGTTTTTATTTTTTATTAAATTTATTTTGTAAATGTACAAACTAAAGAGTGGCTGTTTTCAATATAATATAATTAATACACATTTATATAACACGATTATCCACTTTTAAATGAGAATTTATTCTCGTGTTTAAAAGTGGGAGGCATTGTCACTGGCATCTATTGTTAATGTAATCGTAAGTGTAAGACATTACATTAAATAAGTAAGATATAGACAAAGAAATATTAGATTAAGTTACAAAAATTAAGACATTAAATTAGGTAAGTAAGATATAAACACTACAAGAATACAAAAAAGTAAGGCATTTATTATTAAGTAAAACGTTAAATCAATATATATATATATATATATATATATATATATAAGAAACCCATGTTTCCCTACCAGCCAAGTTTTCTCCACAACCAGCCACAACCACCCACTGGTGGTTATGGTGGTGGATAGCCCTTGGTGCCACATCGAAAATATGCGAGTTTGGTGGGGGTGAGTGTGCGTGGGTGGGAGTGGGTGACGAAAATGTGCTTTCTAGCACATTGTTTTGTTACGGAAAGGCCGCAAATGCTTCAGATTGTTTCAAAATAAGCGCGCCGACTGTGTTGGTGAGTCTAGAAGTTTCCGGAAAAACCTGCTCTAGAAAGTTCTGGAAGGAAAAGGTTCTAGAAAATACCCGAAAGTTCTATAAAGTTCTAAGCTGAGTGACAGAATGTGTCGTCGGCGTGTCTAGAAAATTCCTGTACATTCGATAAATTTCTTGAGAGTTCTGGAAGGAGAATGTTCTAGAAGGTTCGCGAAACTTCTATGATGATCCAAACAGTGTACTAAAAATCTACGCGTGCGAAGCCACGTGGGCACAGCTAGTTAAGTTATAAAAATTAAAAATCAAGAAGGAATCGTAATAACATTTAAAAGTATGTATATTTTGATTGTTTTTGGTTTGATTTTTTCATTGCGTTATTGTGTTTGTTTTTTGTAGAAGATTTTTAAATTTAGATTTGAATTTTCCATAATTTTTTTCCGTCCCTATTTCATTGGGAAGAGCATTATAGAATGATAACTCCTTGAAAGGAGAAATGGTGTTGGGCTGTGCTAGTATTACATTTAGGTATCAAAATATTTTCAGCTGATCTCGGTCTATTACTAAAACATCCAATTGTACTATTATTGATGTACATTTTGTGAATTCGAAGTGTCGCAAATTTTTAATAGATTTGATTAATATTTAGGACGTTAAAATAAGTTTTAATAAGTTAGTTTTATACATAACATTTACATAACAAACATACCTACATTCAAATCATAAATGTTATAAATGATGATTTAACACATTATTAAACTTTTTAATTAACATATACCTATGATATTCTTTTGGTTTGAGTTTTTTGGGATATTTTGCCGTGTTTCTAAGAACTTTTCAGATCCTATTGCAGGGTCCATTATCAGAGCTAATTATTAATTTTTTAAAAGTTTATTTTTATATATGTATATCATTTACACAACAAACAAATCCATTCAAATCGTAAATGTTATAGATGATAGATTAACACATTATAATATTAAACATTTTAATAAACATATACAAATGATTCATTAGTAGGAGAAACCTGTTTCGGAAAACTCTCTCATAGATATGGAACAGATCAATGTCCAAAGCGATATTGTTCCGCAAAGCGGTGGCTCTTCCAACAGGCATAATCATCGGCAGGTTGGTCCTGTATATTTAGTATGTGAAATAATCTATGCTGAGGCTGTCTATATATCTGGAATATACAAATCAATGCTCCGCCTAATTTCAGGGTTATCGATCATATCGCGCAACAATCGATAAAAATGAGTAATAAAATAAATACACATTCCTTCTAGTCTCTAGACTATTGTAGCCAAGCATACCCTGGAGAAACTCGGTTGGGTAAAGCCAAAGATAATAATGCCCGTACTCTCTCATGTAGAGATATCCGATGTGTTGTATGTATGATTTTTTTCTGATTCCTTAGAGTCTACGATACTCTGAATACTTTACACGCGGCTAGATCGCCTAATCTACTTTTACAAGTGCGTCTGGTCTATAGCTTTGACACTTTTATTTACTACCTTATTGTAATAAACATGATATGTTTAATATTTTACATGAATTCGGAAGGGTAAAATTAGGGTAGGTTGTTATGTGTGTTGATAATGTTTTGGTTAAGTATTGGCTTGCAAAACTGTGTCAAAGACAGGGTGTATCTGTTTTCTATGCGTTTGTGTGTAGGTACTGAAAAAATGCGCCGTAATTACTGGTGTAAAAAAAGTGGTTGTAACAGTCATATTGACAGGAAAGGAGAAGAGTCACTGAAAGTAATATTATTGAGCAAATTATTACCTGAGTTTAATTTTCTTTTGAATTTCCTAACCTCACCTGTTGATAAAAAATTCTGATACTCTCGAAACTCGAGTGGTATAATATAAAGTTATCACTTAACTCGCGTAAAAATAGCAATATTTATCTTTTTCATCCAATTCAATGGTCAATACAACATAAACACTAAATCTATCAATAATACTATACTTACAACTTTGTAAAAGTTCAGAGATGACAACTATTAAAGTGTGCATACATTTTTTATTTTTGGATACTCTCTGTATTTTCTCTCTGTATTTTTATATATGATATTTTTTTATATATCACTAAAGCGTAATTGTTAGAGTGGTCAACCGGCAATAGAATATATTATACATTTTTACGAGAAATTGATATTTCTGTATAACATTATAAAAAGTTTGTTTTAATATCACTATTATATTCCTCTTTATATTTGCGAGTCGAGGCCTTCACTCAATCAAACCCACCTCAAACTTCCTAATCTGATTAAATCTCGGCTGGTGATCAAATCTGGAATGCAGATGAGTCCACGCGAGCTTTGCTGCACAAATATATCATTGTCTTAAGACGGATATATATATTCAGACCCAAGCGAGGTGTTTTAGGCCGTTTTATCAAAATGGGAAGAACGGCAGTTTTGCCTAGTTTGAATCATTAATTCAGGCCGGCCTTGCTTGCTAAGTGCACAGAAGCTTTGTGAAAACTTGCGCGAGGTCCGAAGGCAGCAAGATACAGCCAAGTTTGCTGCTTTGTCCGTGTTTTGTTCCCAAGTGGGATACTTGGATAAGCGCTACATGTTCAAAGACGAGCGTCACAAACTGGCATTTCTTGGTCTTCAAATGCTCTTGATTCGCTTGGGCAACAACGCTCTTCGGGAAAGTTCTCACGAGACTTTTGAAGAAGAACATATCTTCAAATACGTATATGAAAAAATATATAAATTAATTAATTTAACAGAATGTTAGTTAACTTAGTAAAAACCACTACCAGATTTAAGGCCTACCTATTACTTTATTCACAACACTATACACCACAATCAAACTGTTGTTAAGCTTTCACTAATATTTATCACATGCGTGTTAATCTTGTGAGAGAAAAACATGCACTAACTACCCTACAGAACAATCAGGAATCTAACGGGAGAGAGTGAGAGGGAGGGGGATCTATAGCGGGTGTTACTAAATCTTTTGTGAAAGTTAAATTAAACAAAGTATGTATGGAAAATTGATTTGGTTATTAATAAAAGATTATTTATTATTCACCGCTTCCCTAATGTAAAAAAAATCTAAATTATTTAATTTTAAACCTTTATTATTGGTATATAATATTTTCACCCCTGTTTTTGAGTCAAATTTATGATTACTTTCTGTGAGATGGTTTGCAAATTTGGAAAAATTATTGTTTTTTAAGACACCTCATATGTTCTTTGATTCTAGTATTTAAATTAACTTATTTTATGTTGTACTGTTCAAAGATTTACAAACCATAACGCGGTTTTTTCGCAGCTGTAGAGAGAGAATAGAATGCCATATTATTCTGTCCTGACATTTAACATGTCCACTTTCAAACACTTTCTCATGCACAATCATTTTTAAAATTATTTTAATTTATTTAATAGATACTACACATAATTTCTTTTATAACGATGATAGCTAGCAAATATTAACAATTAAATTATTATTAAATGTTATACCTCACCAAAAAGAATTAAGATTCTCGTGTGCGGAGAGGGATAATCACTTACAATCATTTTGGTAGTGTAATCTAATTTAAAAAACAATGACAATTAGGTAATATACTATTTATTTAATATTTTGAAAATTTTTGAATAACAGTCTAAAAGAGACTTAAATCAATCACAAAAGTCAATACTACAATAAATGAAAATCTATTCAGGTTCACCGAGGAATATGCACACAAGACGCAACCGCAAAACATCCACCATCATACAAAATATATTGAACAAATATAGTAACTGCACAGGTAACTTCATCGATTCTAAGGAAGTACTCGACAGTATCTCCCACGAACAGCTCGTACCAGAACCAAAAGAAAACGGGATTGACCACACAGCCCGAAATGGGTAAAAAGCCACTCACCGAACAGACCTCAGATGGTCAGATCAAATTAATCTCCAAGTAATCCACCAATAGGTGAATATGCAGCCCCCCAAGGTACGGTCCCCAGACCTCTACTATTTATCTTCTTCTTCTTCTTCATCAGCCTTCGTCTTTCCACTGCTGGATACAGGCCTCTTCCTTATTTTTTCATTCTGTTGTTGGCTATTTGTAGCCATTTCTTTCCCCCACAGCAACAATATCATCGGCCCATCTCTTTTGAGGTTTTCCGATGCCTCTTTTATCTTCCCAAGATCTCCATTTCAGAATTCTGGGAGGCCATCTTGTAGTATCCTCTCTTCGGCGAAGCCTGTACGAGATGCATACCCAGGTGGCGGATAGGGGAAAGCTCGCCAGATATGGAGGGCAGGAGGGAATTAATATATCGCAGACCAACAGGCAGTAGCGTCTGACCCATAATGGGCGGCTACAAACAGCGTCTGTTCCCTACGATAAGGGCGGCTGATTTAAAACTCAGCCACCCGTCTGGCAAGCGTGGTGTTTTAATGCCAAACATCTTCCCAAATGAACCGGAATTACAAAACTATTTATAACTAACGACATATTTCAATAAAAAAATAACGGTGAACTAGCATTCCACGCAGACAACATCGCACTGTTAACAAATTATCCTTCATGGGCAAAAGTTCACGAATTGGCGAACGAGAATATCAACTTGACAACAATCTTCAAACATTCAACCTAAAAAAAATCATTGTTGATGAAGTTTTTAATAGGGAAACTCGTGTGCACTTAAGTACGCTGGAAATAAAACTACTAGAACTGTCGACAAACAGCAATGGACGATTTAGTGCGAGTACAGACCAGCGATTATATACGAGAGTACTTGCCGGCATGCGGAAAGTGTTCTATAGTGCGCGAAACGAACGGCGTGAATCAGAATTTACGGAGACAAGTGGAAGATTCTCGAGTGATTAGCATAAAGTGTGAATTTCGGAATAGTATTCAAGTTAAAATCATGTTTAAACATTTGTCGCTCTTTGATAGATACAATATTTATTTAATTTAAGTGTTTCATTTAGTTTTCAACAGCCTCGACCCGTCACAATATAGATGTAGAGGGTTATTTTAGAAAACATTAATTACCTCGCAGGACTATAATCCTTGATTAAATAAAGCCTTGATTATGTATGAGTCGAAAATGTTCTAGCAACCATGATCTGATTAATATTAATAGTTATGGAGATTTGTAAAAATTTATGCGTTTCAATGCAATTCAAGCAACCATGGCCTAATATCAACAGTTATGGAGGTATGCGACATCTAAGTTTGCATTTTTAAAAAAATATTTCTGACTTCTTTGTATAAAACGTTGCAGTATCATTACAGTAAATTCATCTTCTTCAATAAAAGTTAAATAAAATAAAATAAAAATCCAACTGGAATGTTTTCCATTTGGAGTTGGAAGGTTTTTATCATTTTATTTGACTTGTATTAAAGGAAATGAATTTTTCATATTAAATATAAGTTACTGTATTGATACTTCAAAGTTTTGCAAAAAATAAGTCAGAAATGTTGAAAAAAATGCGAACTTTGATGTCGCATATCTATCATTACATTTTATATCATAACATTTTCTACTTATAATCAAAGCAGAAATTTACTTGTAAAGTATTTTGACTGATACACCTTGAATATGATATTCTTTCGAATTACAACACATCTACTAGAATACGCCTGAAAATCAATTTTTTCAATTTTCATCTCCTATCCTGCACCAGCATATAAAAAAATATTTAATTAATTAAAATGTGTTTTATTTTCAGCACTTATACTTTTGAAATTTCAATTTCGGGGCAATGGTCCCTTCGTTAGGATACAATGTATAATAAAAAACTAACAGATGGAGGGCTTTCATTTTGATCCTTGGGCTTCTCTGTATTCGGTAGATTAAGTCATTGATCCGTTACATAATCTTATAAAGGTCTTCTGACAATGTTATTAACTTCCGTTAGACTCCTTTCTTCCGTCTTCAGATAGCAGCGTGTTTTCGTCTAATCTGTCGCAAATTCAATCCTTTGTCGAATATCTTTTTTTGAAAACTTTCCAATCTTTCTTTAAGCCCATCCGTAACTATCTTCACCGTGGGTATGCACGGGTAATCCACAAAGTACGTCAAAAGGTGGTTGTATCTCTCGCCCCAACATTAGGCTACTGAAATGGCATCTACGCACATCCCCCAAAAAAGGAAATAAACAAACTACAATCTATATTTAATGCCGCTGTAAGACTCATTACCGGCGAATCAAAGCCCGTGCATATCTCACACCATCTTCAAAACCTTCACTGGCTTAAATTTCCAGAAAGGTATAAATATAAGTTATGCCTCACGGTATTCAAGGCTATTCACAACATGGCCCCTCAATACATTACTGACTTCTGCATTTAATTTTCCGCAAATAACATACAACAAACTCTTCGCTCAGCATCGACATCTAATACAAATAGGTTAGTTGAAGTAAATCGCGTCCAAAAAACCAATTTCGGTTACCATGCTTTCGTGGTGGCTGGACCATATTTGTGGAATAAACTACCTAATAAACTGAGACAACAGACAGCTCACCACAGTTCAAAAATCAACTAAAGATGCATTTGTTTAGACAATCATATAAAAACCTATAGAATCAGACTATTACATCACTACGTAATGTTTCTCAATCTCAGTATGCACTCCGCGAAAATACCCGATTCTTTCTAGCACTCCCAACTGTTATAGTTTTAAATGTTAATTCCATTTTTCGCATGTAATGTTTTTGCATCTAGTGAATAAGTATGTGGGGGTTGGTAATATGTGAATCGATCCCTGGTACGAGGTCGAGAAGCTACCTCCTACAATGTTGCTTCTTAATGTTGATAGGGTCACCACCCTGTATTTATCAGGGTTCAGGGTTCTCTTAAATGCGAAGTCGCAATGCGATTAACAGAATTTATTTATGGTTAAAAAAGGTATAAAAGTAGAAGCGTAAAAAGGTACAAATGACGTTGAGTATAAAGTATCGCGGAGGTATAAAGATACAGTCGGAATCCTCTCGGCGAGAGCCTCCGGGCTATGTCAAGATCACTTGCGAAGTGAGATAATGTGTGTTTCTTATAGTCTTCTTATAGGCTTCTTATAGTCGATCAACACAAAGGAAATGCAAAGTCCCCTTTCCTCGTGTCCAGAGTTGTGCTGATACAGCGGGGTACTCTGCCCTCTGTTCTGCCGCGTATCCAGTTTCCACGGTGTTGCGTCGGCAGATTCACCTAGTGTGGTACATACTTCACTTGCGTGTCTGGATTAGCCTTTGACACTGACGCGTGTCGCTATGGGCGTATGTCAGTAACCCCTGTCACGTAGGTGCGTCGTCGATGCGTGTGTAGCCTAGATGGGCGGCTATCTGTATTTTGGCATGAATTACACAAGTATGTAATAATAAATAAGTTTTTTAGTAAGTAAGTTGTTTTGTGTGAAGCGCCCTTGAGGCGAGTACTCACGGGAACGGCGCTATACAAATGACATAACTATTATTATCACACTTTCTGGAGAGAGCCTTATCATGTCATGAGTCGCTGAATGATAGGCCAGTAAAAATAATGGTAAGTGTCGGTCCCAGTCATATTGATGTTTGTCAACTTGGTTAAATGCTGCTCCATGAACCTGTTAAATCTTTCAACCCTATAGTCAGATTGGGGACGCAGTGGTGTTTTTCTGGTCTTATTTGTCGTCAAATCATTCACAACCATTTTAAAAGACTACTGATTCAAAATTTTACCCCTCATCGGAACAAAGCTCTAGTGGTACCCCAAAACGGCACATATAATTTTCTAACAATACTCTTGCTACCATCTTCTCTTGGTTTGGAATAGCATAAGCTTTTGGCCACTTGCAAGTAGTTCATTGCAACCAGAATGTACCTGTTTAATATGTATTGTACAGCATGTATAATTCCTCTTATCAATATCGTTTACACATATGGATAAGAGGGCATGCATCTCTTGTTACTATATTCGCGACAAAAATAAATCTCATCATCTTGAATGTCAAATTTGATGAACATAAGGTATGTTCGTTTTTCTCCAGGATCCACGTGGTCAGTAATATTTACAGTAGACTTGTGTGTCTTTTTTAAGAACTGTGTGTGCCTTTTAGTGATGATACATTTTTTTAAGCAACCATGCATTACAAGATGTAGTACAGTAAGGGCAAGACTAGTGGAGATTATAAAAGGAAATGCTTTTTGTCTAGACTGACTTAGTTCGTAGTTCAGTAGTTCAATTTCTCTGAAAAGATTAACACGCATGTGAACAATAGTGGTGATAGTTTTACAATACTGTGGTTGGGGTGTATAGTGTTGTGAATTTAGTAGTGTAGTATTGGTCTTGACGAAGAGATGGGTAGTCTCGAAACCGGTAGACCGTAAATCTGGTAGTGGTTTTTACTAAGTTTACTAACATTCTGTGACTTAGTTCGATTTACTAACGAGTTCTTGGAACCAATGAACTAGACACCTCATCATCATCATCACTCTTGGCACTACAACCCTCAGTGGGTCTTGGCCTCCTCAATAATCTTCCTCCACTCATCTTGGTTCCGAAACTCCAGTTCCGAAGCTCCAAGGCAGAGATATCATTGAGAACTTTGTCACTCCATCTTAATTTTGGCCTTCCTAAGCTCTTTCGCCCTATTGGCCTTGAGTTCAGCAGGGACATTATTGCTTGATGCTCGGACATTTCCTCCACATACCCAGCCACCGAAGTATTCCCAGATTTATAAATTTTGTGACGCTTGGCTCCTTTAACAGAGTACAGAGCACATTGTTGTAACGTCTGCGCCAAAGTCCATTTTCTAGAACCGGTCCGAAGATACGCCTCAAAATTTTCCAAATGTGACTTTAATTTGACCAGCATTCATTTCCATAAAAAATTATAGAATGTGTTTGGATTGCCATTCGTAAATATGTTTTGCAGACTCAACCAAAACACAGCCTATTTCTTTATTAAATTCGGTCAGCGATTATAAATATTGAAATGTTATTTAAACAAGGGATGAGCCCGCCTGCCATCCCCGTAACGCATCGTGCCTTTACACCCCGGCTCGTGGCGGTGAGACACGGTTTGTTATCAGGATTACTTGTATTACCTCCTTCCGCGAGAGCCTCAGCTTAGGGGTGGATTCTGGCCTTGGGCGAATTACACGTTTTATTAAGAATATTGAAATAATTTATGTGAAATATAATATGTGCTCATTAGCAAACAGAACATACATGATCTGTTCAAAAAGTATCGCCAATTTTGTGTTTTTTAAAAATTATTTATATATCCATGAATATCTAAATAATCCCCACCAGATATTATACACTTATGCCAATGTTTTTTCCAATCCTCGAAGCACTTCAAAAAATCATTTTTTGTGATCTTGATCAGCTCTTTCTTCGATGCCGTCTTTATCTCCTCAATCGTAGCGTAGCGTCGTCCTTTCATGGGCCTCTTCAGTTTCGGGAACAAGAAAAAGTCACAGGGAGCCAGATCTGGGGAATACGGTAGCTGCGGCATTATTAGTGTGTTGTTTTTGGCCAAAAATTTGCGCACAAGCAACGATGTATGAGCAGGGGCATTATCATGGTGCAAAAGCTAATTTTTGTTCTTCCACAAATACGGGCGTTTCCGGCGGATTGCTTAAGGAAAATTGCGCATAACTTGCAAGTAATATTCCTTATTGACTGTTCTATCCTATGGCAAGAACTCATGATGCACCACGCCCCTGCATTCGAAGAAAACTGTAAGCAAAACCTTCACATTCGACCGAATTTGGCGAGCTTTTTCGGTCTTGGCTGGTGCGGAGCTTTCGTTGGGATGATTGAGCTATGGTTTCCACGTCATAATCATAAACCCATGATTTGTCACCAGTTATAACCCTCTGGAGCAAATTTGGGTCGTCGCGGACAGAGTCCAACAACTCCTTAGCAATGTTAATGCGATGCTGTTTTTGGTTGAAATTGAGCAATTTTGGTACGAATTTCGCGGCGACCCGTCTCATGCCCAAGTCATTGGTAAAAATCAAATGGCACGAGCCAATCGATATGTTTAGGTCCTCAGAAACTTCTTTTACGGTGATTTGATGATTGACCGATACTATTTTCTTCTCTTCATTAATGTTTTCGTCTGATGTTGGAGTGCTCGGGCGTCCGGTACGCTCTTCGTCGTTCACATCTTCTCGGCCCTCTGAGAACATTTCGTATCACCAATAAACGTTGCTTTGGTCCAAGATAGCTTCATTATATGCCACAGTCAACATTCAAAATGCGTCCGCGCACTTAATTTTGTTTTACACACAAAATTTTATACAGATTCTTTGATCCATTTTTTGTAATAGGCGAAAATCGAAGATGAGCCAAAACACGTGCAAGCAAAGCAGCTGTCAAAAATTAACTGAACATTCAAAATGGCTGAACTTATCGGCATAAGTGAAAGACATGAGTACCAACATAACGCTATAAAAAAATCGAAAATCGAATTTACGTAACCCGCGAAAATTCAAAATTCGCGATACTTTTTGAACAGACCTCGTAGTTAATAAAAAAAGTCTTTATATTTCTGATACAAAATTATATATATGTTACAAATCATGGTGTGCAATATAGACCAGTGTTTTTCAATTTGTGGATCGCGACCCCCAGTGGTGGTCAAGTGTTACTAGGGGGGTTTGGTTAGGTTAGGTTAGGTTAGGGTCGCAGTCGTAAGCCAGGTAAGTAAAATGCAAGGGTTGTAGGTCATACACTGCAATAAAAGTACAATTCTTTAACTGAGAAAGCTGTAACTGTTGTGAAAATTGAAGCCTGTTTCTCTTCTGAGTTTTTATTTTTACCGTTTCAGATAATGTAAGTTCACATAGCAAAGGAGAAATACAAAGTAATTAGATAGATAAAAGCAATTTTTCATAAAAGTTCCTTAAGCCCAATCTGACAAGATCCAAGATCCGGGTTGCACTTATACCGTTTGTTCCAATCCTTACATTTGTGGTGGCCAAAGATGCGTAGCGTAGAAGCGCTGAGCACAACGAACAAGGCGACAATGTAAGCCGGACCAATGACCGAGTACAAAGGCGACGTATAGTAGAGGGCATGAAGAGCGGATAAACTCACATTGCTGACCAGACTAAATATTACTCACACGAGCGGCCGAGTAAAACGAAGTCGTAATACACCGAGTCCTTTGTCCACGACAACTATAAAAACGGTAGTCTCCAGAGCAGACTATCCCACTTCCCCAGTGAACGGCTCGTATAGCGGAAGACCTCGCCGTCATACCTTCGAACGACACGCTTTCACTTGTAACCTTTTTACCTACTGTATTCTTTATAACTTTTGCTTTTGCAACTCAATATATTCTGTGAAACCATCGTGACTCTACATCGTCAACACCGCTTCAACTCATCTTAAACCGAAGGGCTCATCCAGCTCCAAAAATTCACTTGCTCACAAGGTGAAGGGGTTATAGCCAGATATTCTGTTGAGTTCGATTGTTTACTAGCTCAACCCCTGGTTCGTCTTCTGGGTAACAGACAGAAACTCCGTGGGTCACTTTCCTCTCGTCACTACAGGTGTAACTGCAGGCCCTTTGTGGGTCCGGCAGATGCTTTATCAGTTTAACAGTTGGCGAAGATCAAAGGTATAGCTTAAGATCTCAGAATGTGATGTCTGAACACAATTTCGACACAAAGCTAAACATCATTTATCTAAAGTATTAAAATATTCTTGGTAACATTCCTGTAATAGATGACGGTTGGTAGTGCTATCATATGTGAGCGTTAATTTTGAAAACAGGATAGAAGCATTCATTCATAAATAAATTGTAAAAATGGGTGGCGCAATCTCCGAGCATATTTTGTCTCTAGTTTCTATGATATCTATGAACCATAAATGACCTTTAAGTGTTGTCTTTTGGATTATGCTAGTATTAAAATAGGTTGGCGTTACATAATACATAAAAAAAAATTAGGGCAGGCTTTTTTATAAGTTTATAATCCGATTACCGAATTACCGAAGCAAACTTATAAAAGCCTGATCTTAATTTTTTTAAGATTCTTTTTAAAAATACAAAAAACTAGAAACTGTCAAGTGGACAATCAATATCTTACACTGATTTCTTGCAATTTATTGCAACGTATGTGCCTGCGGGTTTCACTTCGCAAACCCAGAATTTATGCAGGTTTTAATGCAGTCACAACTACTTTTTCAATTCTCCATTGCAAAGTCTTCCTAGAACTGCAAACAGATTTGAGAAGTTGGACGTTTTTGCCACTAATTTAATTAAAACTAAAGAGCACTAAACTACGTCTGCTGAGACTCATAGAAATGGTGTTGAATATCAAGCTATAAAGTCGTTTGCAGAAAGGTTTACAAATTATCTTATCGCTAACTTCTGAGTGTTATATGCTGGCTCTTCGGGTGTCTGTGAGAGGTGTTCGATGTGATTAATGAAATATTTTTATGTATACCCTTGTATAATACTACAAATACCTACTGTATCTTTCTTCTTCTTCTTGTTCTTCAGGCTTCATCTCTCCACTGCTGTTATACCTTACCTGTTTGCTTCTTGTAGCCATTTTTCCCCCGCACAACGTCCGCTCATCTCTTTTGAGGTATTCCAACGCCTCTTTTGTTCTCCCAAGCTCTTCACTTCATCAGTGTGGGAGTCCACCTTCTGGCTTCCTGCCTTGCAACATGCCTTGCCCATTGTCAGTTTAGCTTCACCACTCGATCCACGATATCCATTACTCTAGCCTAATTTCATCATTTCTTATTCTATCTCTTAGGTTTGTATCAAGCATGAATCTCTCCATAGATCTTTGCGTGCATTTGAGTTTTTCTACACTTTTATTTGTAAGGGACATCATTTACACTCCATATCTTAAATTTAATTCCTGAATATATACTTACATTTTTTAATTTAATTTAATATATTTATGGGAAACTAATAGTACACATAAAAACAGATAACACATGATTATTTAATAGTATAAAGACAATCTTATTAATTTTCACAGAATTAACTTATAGCAATAATAACTTAAGTTATACAAAAAAAAAAAAAGTGAATGTTTCAAGTTACAAACAAACTAGAGAGTCAAAGAATTAAAGGTAAAAAGGGATCAGGAATGAATAAGAAAAGACAGATCTAGTAAGTATAAAGGGGAAGATATAAGAAGATAAAGAAGTGCAAAAGATATATAGCATATAGATATCTGATCAATATATCTGCATATACATATACGAGGTCTGAATAAAAGAAAAAAGATCAATTAAAGAAAGACACAAGTTAACAATTACATAAACGAAGTCTGGACAAAAGAAAGAAGATGGATTTATGATGGATGCTATGTACATCCTTATATTTTTTAATGCTTCCATACATCTGACTTGTTATTTTATTTATGTGATGCCTTTATTATATTACCTTATCTTATCTTATCTTGTTATTTTATTTATGTATTGCTTTATTTATGTGATGCCTTTATTATCTTACTTTTATTTTTTTGTGGGAGTCATTAAGGGCGTTTAAAATAAATAAATTAATGATAATCAACAAAAACGATATTCGCAACAGTCTGAAACGGACAAATGAAACCGCTCAGAGTAGATCCATCAATAACATGACCGCTCTAACGAGTGCGGTATTAATGAGCGATGTTGCTCTGCGTTGTGTCCGAGCCATCAGCCGTAATCTAGTGCCACTGCACGGGCGTGTGTCACTCCATTATTCCCTCAAACAGGGACTAATTATTGGACAAATGCGAATCAATTATTTTCCTGGCCAATGAGCAGTCGAGCGATAGCAAGTTCCGCTTTTCGCAGCTAGGTTCACCATAATAGTTGAGCAAAATTGTAAAGGTCCTCTCCGTGTTAAATTTTATGTGCATCTCTATGTTCTCTCCTTCCTGGGTTTCAATCCGTGGGAATAGTTTGTAGCAAAGCACATCTCGCTCTCCATTCTGCTCGGTCTCCGACGATCCTCTTCAGCTCTGTGTAGGAGGCACAATTCATATCATGGCACACTTGCTCAAGATATTCACGGTCAGGGCGCCCTCTGGCAATATTTTCCTCTATCATTCCCACCATTATAATTTTGAGCAGATTATTAAATCGTATAGAATAAAAAACAAAAAATTCAGAGTGAATTTATTAAGGTAATATACTTTAGTAAGTGGGTTTAATTAATTTATTATGAGGGGTGCGGATTCACAGTCTGCCTTTAAAAATAAGCTGGGTTTATATGTTCTGTCACGCATTAGACAAAGACTGTAATTCTTTTAAGGGTTTATCGCAGATTTAAGCATCTCTCACAGATTCTAAATGTGAAAAACCAAGATACAATGTAGAGAAACACTGATGAAGTTCGGTTAACATGTTCGGTGACAAAATCATCATTCAAAAACAACAAAAATAAAAAAGGCACTTTTCAGAGCCCAAATTTCATCGTAGTGAGCATGAAAACACAAAAAATCCCTTTTCACGGTTGTCAATAATTATTCGTTTCGTACCACCGACAACGAAGTACCATGCTCAAATGGCATATATTTATCTACTAACAAAAATTCAATGATCCAGATACAAACGCAAAAGTAATTGCAATCGTTTGAATGCATTCTGAGGATATCTAGAAAAAACTACGGCAAATTTGTTTGATATGAGAAGTTGTGGAAGACGGAATACACCCTTGTTAAAGAATCTAGGGTAATGTAATGGATGGTAGAAGAATTCAGCTTAGGTAAGCAAAACACCAGAAAATACATATCCTTAGTGAAAAGCAAGTGAGGATTTGTTCGAAAAGGGAATAGTTATAAGTTCATCAAATTAAATTTTTCTCCTCAAAGTAGTTTCCATCAGACACAATAGATTATAGCATTGTGCTAGCGCTATGAAGCACCTAACATTCTATATGGCGTTTCTATTATTATCTTCTCAATGCTTGCAAACAGTCGTATTTTCACTTTTTTATCCGGGAAAAGAAGAGGAGGAATTTTTTCATCTGGTAATAGGAAGAAGATATTTATTTATTTATTTAACGCCTTTATGGGCTTTTACAAAAATACAGAATATAAATTTAAAAAGAAATATCATAAGACAGATAAAATAATAATACAGATAAAAGGTACAAATAATAATAGTTAAAGGTAAAATAATAATACAGAAAAACCTACTATCCATTTCCATTTCGTTGAGATGTAAAGAATTGTATCAGCTTTATCCTAAACACAGTTATATTATCAGCAAAAATGTCAGCCGCCTCTGCATGTTCATTCCCTAATGAGTGTAATCTGGGAATTATAGAGTTTACTAATGCATTAGTTCTGACATTTTCAGTATAATAGAATAATGCACTGTGTCTTGATGACCTCAATGGGGCATATAACTCGATCAGATGAACAATCTGGGGGCAATCAATCATGCTGTTTATGATCGTATAAAAAAATATGTCTGGCGAATAAAGAGACCGAAGCATCAAAACGATTTTGGCCAAAAATTTAGATATCTCTGTTTCACTTCTTCCATAAGCAAAAACTCCACTGGTCATCCACATCTTTTTGATAGCTAATAGGCTACCGATGGCATACATCAGGGACAAGTGTACCAATACTACAAAATAAATTTGTGACAATTGAGCATTTCCGTGAATTTTTTATTCAAACCTTATGAATATCAGATTTGCGTGTTTTTGTGACTGAAAGAACCACATCGAATCAGGAGAGTTGAAATGTGTAAGACTGAACTAAACTCAAAACAACATTTTCTAAGTTGAACCAAAGTCTTTTCGCCGGGGGTGCTATTCCAGTTTCGCTGGTGGATTAACAATTTCACATCCTATTTAAATTCAAGCCCGTCAACTTTGTCGGGCACTGACGCCAGTAAATGAATAAACTGACTTAATTAAGTACTTAAGCATGTTAAAAACTTTAGAGACCGACTGTTGAGACAGCTAAACATTAGTAAAACAAACTTCTAACACTTTGGCTTTTACGTAAGTTGATAATTGTAAACTTTCTGAAAGCGTTTGTATAAAATTATACCAATTTGTGTATTAATGTTTATCGCGTAATCGCGTGAAGAGTAATTTACCTAAGACGTTTTAAAGACGTCTCACAGAAACGAAGCTACGTGTATGAGAAAGTAGGTACGGAAGTCTTTGGTAGTTTATAAGGCTTCGGACTATTGTTTGGCTGGCTTAAGTGATCACTTTACACAATGTAACGCTCACCGATTCCAACCATGACTACCAAATTTTTGGAATTTTTTATGTTATTTTTTTTTTTTTTTCATGATTCACTTTGAAATAGGTAAACACAATCCGCGGTAGGAATTTGTCGTCTCCACGAACCAATATATAGTATTTGGTATGCCAGTCTATTTTTGACTAGGGTATAAAGCAATATTTTTTTATTTTATATATCCAGTAATTGTCTTCTTGAACAATTTGAATAAACTAAAAAAACTAACCCATAAAAACCAAGTTTTTATTTTACTCCCTTTCTTTGTAAATTAAGTTTACCATCACGTTATTAAATAATTGATTGACAAAAATTCAATTCATTCAAAAATCTCTAAAAATATCTCATTATTATTTGATTTCTTCCCAAAAAAACCGAAGTGTGCTGTCATCTAAGAACCAATTGTCATAAATTTTCGGAATTCGTAGTGAACTACCTATTATACCTACCGACGGAGTAATTCAAATTTTAAATATTCTGTGACGTTACTGTCACTGTATTTCAATTTGAAACAACCATTAAATTTTCTATAAATCAAAAATTATACTATAATTATTAATTTTTTTAACGAAAATTTAATAGATCTTCTTGATCGTCATGAGTCTACTTGCAAAGTTTCAGCTCGATTGGATCACGGGAAAAGGGTTAAAAATCGATCCGAGGTTTTTTCGTCAAGCAAACAAGCAAGCAGACGCCACGAGTTAAAAGAAAGGAAGTAAAAATATTCTAATTTACCTGTAGGGGCGATGAAATTTTGAAATTTTATCAGTTTTCTGAAATAAGGGTTCCACCCTTAAGCGTGGACCGGAGCCCGTGCGCAACTTTAGTTTAATTAATTCTGCAGTAGAGTTTTGTTTAGGGCTGTTGTTGTTTTAGCCTTTGTGGCCTGGTGGAGATTACCGCGAGGCGAAACCAGACCGGAAACAAACATTCCGTACATTTATACATATTAATGAATAATAAAATTAAAGGTGTATACCTAAATTAAAAAGTTTTCGATTTGTAAACATCCTATCTCGCGCCACCAGATACGCGATTCCGTTCCATGGTAATCTTCCAGGAAAACATGTAACTACAAAATACTATACACTTATTAATGCATGGTGACAACATATTTTATTCAAAACCCATATACGTCAAGCATAGTTATTATAATCTCTCTCTCTATCTGATATAAATTTGCATGTTAAACCTCGTTTAAGAAACCCGGAGTTCTTCAGAATAAGCCAGCACACTTATAAAGTCGGTTACTTTTCTCCCATCACAAGGTTGTGTTGCATATATAATTTGTATTGTGCTGACTCTAACATTGATGCTGATATTCTTGCAGACACCTTATCTTCGTTCAAAAACTCACTCATACGCAACATTAATTTTCTAAACGATGACATGAACTTATAGATCCATTAAATTAATCATTCATTAAATACTAATCGCACTACATTCAAACTCAAAATATACAATACACATAAATGTACATGTAAAATATAATTAATTGCAAAATACATGTTACTAGAGCGTGCCGAAGACACTTGTAATTGGGATAATGGGCAAAGTCTTCACTATAATGTTTATTATCAGAGTATCATGTACCTATTATCCTGTTAGTGTCTCTAATTAAAAAAATAAAATAATAATAATAACTGATCCGATATAGAACCGGATCCGAGTGGCTTCTGTCTGATGAATGAGAGTGACAGACGGCCTGGAAGAGCGAGAGAGCGAATGGTATAACGCGAGAGGCGCCATTTTGCGGGCTCTCTTAATATTATAGTATTCCGCGATGTGAATAGTACTTCTATTGTATAAGAACCGAACTATTTTCACCTATTATAAATGTAAACTAATAAATAATTGGAATTTCAAACATCAAGGCGCTTCTCTACACAGACGGGAGAGAACATTATAATTATATTATATTTCCTTTCACATCCTAGTAGGTAATTAAGTAATAAATTTGGGAATCGGCATATAAACGAAACTTTCCAAAAAAATTCTCAAGCTTTTAATGATCTTATAATAATCAAATTCACAGAACTCAGATATAGTGTGGCGTTTTAATTTATGTTAAGGGTAGATTTTTGATGCGTTAACGGCCTTACCCGAGGGACTTAAATTTTTATTAATACGCATAAAGGTCAAATTTAGGTTTTCTCGTGTTTAAGAAATTAAAATATATCCTTTCACAACGTGATAGATGTGTATGTAAAGAACTTTAGGAAAATAATCCAGTACCTACTTACCTACTCACGTAAAAAAAGAGCAGCGAGCCGCAACCATGCGTCAACGGGACCGACCAACGCATCCTTTGTGAAGTATGCGGGAGAGAGTGCGCCTCTCGAATAGGGCTATTTTCCCATCGCAAAGCTCGTGAGAGGCGCAGCAATAACTAAGTCAGAATGGCGAGGGTATCCTCGATCACGAGGCCCGGCTACAACAACAACAACAACAACAACAACAACCTACCCACGTAAAGTACAGTGACTCGCAATAGTTTTATATTTATTAAAATTTTTAAATATCAGTTATATTATATATAATACAATTTAATTCCTTCCATCCCTCCCAGTAAAAGTTAACACATTCACGCGTGATTACCACGAACACGCGTACACACTATTTTTACTAAATTTATATATTTTCATGATAATAAAAAAATAATAATGTGTATGACGTATTTACGGTTCATAAGACACGTTGTCGAATATGGGTTGGTGGATTTAAAAAATCTTACATCTGCATACAATCCTTTGACATCATTAACATGTATCATTTTCTTTCTGAGATATTGACGTTTAAGGGGTTACGTGTAGTCAGGATTTTCACAAAATCGATTATTTTTTTTTTCCATTTTCTTAAAGTAAAATTTTTTAATAATATTCTGTGAAAATATCAACTCGATCCGATTATAAGTTTTAAAGATATCCAACGGGGTTTATACCTGAGTAATTCTAAGAATAATATAAGAAATTTCTTTTATACGACCCCATTACGACCCCTGCAATTTTACTTAGTGTCAGCATTTCAGTGGCAGTGAAACCAAGCAGTCTATAGATAGTTGTGCGTGTATTATAATCATTTTCAAAAATTTATAATGGGACGTCATGAAGGTATGCAAGGAATATTTATGACTGCCAATGCAATAAGATTAAATTATGGGCCTAATGCACACCGGTAAGCTGAAAAAGTCGATATAGAGCGCATAAGATTGCTGACCAACGTGCAAATGAGGTCACTCGAGAAGGCAGAATGAGACGTAGACAAAAACAAGTAAACATCTTGGAGCCTTACATATCGGCAGAAGATCTATTAATGGACCAGAAATAGATGACTCTCCGTAATTAATTTGAAAAATTGTATTTTTTTTCATTATTTATGTATAAAACTTTAAACGCGTTTTTCACAAAATAACACAAAATAATTT
Organism: Agrypnia vestita; assembly: GCA_016648135.1. Taxonomy (NCBI): domain Eukaryota; kingdom Metazoa; phylum Arthropoda; class Insecta; order Trichoptera; family Phryganeidae; genus Agrypnia; species Agrypnia vestita. The sequence continues at coordinate 54,311 of JADDOH010005973.1, forward strand.
CAAAAACGCTGACCACGATATATCAAATACTACTTTACAGATTTAAATGAAATTTATACATCATATTTTAGACACTAAAAACTTGTGCTTAATCGAAGAATTTTTTTTTTTACTTAAACTTTTTTTATAAATAATAAATTAGTGAATTTTTCCCTCAAAATTCACAATTATGTTTCAAAGATCGCCATTTTGCTAAATTTAAAAGAAAATAGATAAGAGACAAGACAGGAGTCAAAAATCGAGCTGCTATCGTGGTCCAGTAATAACAATTATATTTGAAATTTTCAGTTTAGTTGCTTGAAATATAGGTAGTGTAAAACTTTGATATTATATGTTTAACAAAAACATTACAAAACCGTTGAAAATAAAATGAAAATGTCTATTTTTTCACGCCTCTGACTACACGTAACCCCTTAAAGTCTGAGCTGTTTTCGTCAGATTTTTGAATAAAGGTATTCACGTCAAAACGTTCTGTAAGAAGATATTCTATTTTGAAAAAAAAATCACAGTCAACAACAACGCAACAACTCTATCGTGGAGGCAATAAAGGACTTCCCGAGCTCAAAGCGTCAGGTATATCCGACATCCAGATACGTAACAGTATTATTCAGTTTGTAGCAGACAACGCCGTCACTTTCAACAGTAGATTAAGTTTTGAATCAAATGTCTGTCGTAAAAATCCGTCGTAAAACAGGCACGGGCGAGCGATTTAGAGGCGTTTGCGCGGGCCGCGACAGCCGGGACTCTAGCCGGCGGCGGCATGACAGCCGTGACACCAGCCGGCGGCGGCCATGACAGCCGCGAGCTGTCAGGGCGGGAAATGGCGGGATCGTGCGCCGAGACTCGCGGGAGAATGTTCGCGAAGTTAAAACAGTTGTGACGTCGCGAGAAAATTGCGACACGCCAAGACATTGCTGTTTTATGACTACACTAAGGCCGGTCGCACTTTGGATACGAATTATTCGTACGATTAATTTCGTACGTCTTGAGCGCGCACATTGATTGCGTCTTGCGTTGGTCACGATTAGGGAATAATCCAAGAATATGGTCCCGTTGTTCAAATAAGTATTTCATTATATAAAATAATGTCCTGTTAATTTAATCTAACTAAAATAATCGTAATCTAAATTAAACAAACCAAACCTAATAACCTAACCTAACCAAACCTAATAACCTCACCAAACCAAACCTAATAATCTAACCTAACCTCATATATTGCCTATGAAATGTCAAAATATGCAGTGCATTTTTCGAAACTTTCAAGTATAATATCTTATTTAATACTTACTTTTTAAACGTAAATTATCTTTCATTTTGTTATTAGCACATTCAATAATATGGAGAAATATTCATTTTTGTTGTACATGCAATGGGACCATTATCTTGGATTTAGCCACGATTAGTTACTTCTTGCATTTCTCCAATGACATTTGTGCCAAATGAATAATCTCTATCTTCTGGAAAACTCTCTTCTTACTCGCAGGCTGCTACGGCGTCGTAGAACCAAATGGGTGAACGAAATATAATATACTAGAAGAGATGAATTTTGTAAATTCCATTATATTATGGCAGACTTAAATAATGAAAAATTTCGTGACTACCTATCTTAAAGATTCAAAAATGCTGGGGAGAATCGAAGTGCAACGAGAGCTCATAACATTGGAGAAATATTTAAAAGTTTTGTGTTCGCAGTACATAATTACACCTCACCTTCATTAAACCAAATTATTTAACTTACAGGTATTTTTAGTTCTTCGGAGATTCTCCGCCATGATCTTCGCTGATGGTCACGTAGTGGAATTACTTTGGTCTCACAAATATTTGTGGTCATGTATCAAATTGACAAATTTTTCAATATCCATCGTACGAAATCGCAAAAATTTCCGAACAAATCTGGATCGTGTCGGACGTCGCATGTATACGTACGTACACGCACTACTAAATCGTGTACAGTGTGCGATGTTCAATACTACTTCGAAGGTCGGGAATGTACTTTCGTATTCGTACGTATACGTACTACTCAATTTCGTACGAAAACGCATCCAATGTACGGCCGGCGTAAGGTATTGCTGTTTTATGACTACACCGAGGCTTAAAATCAGCCGCCGGAGAGATTTCTTGAATAATCTGTATCATAATACCTTCCTATGATGCAACATATTAGATTATTCTGAAAGTAATCATTGATTTATATTATGTCATCTTGGCGTTCTCTGCTAGATAGTAAATGTTTTAATTAAGATAAATTATAGAAGTCCTACAGAGACGAATCTACGAATAAAAGAAACGTGTATGGAAGTATTTTTATACGATGGCGCAGTGCTTACAACCTGTCTACGATGGCTTAAGTGGTCATTCAACCCAATGTAACGTTCACCAATTCCATCGTAAGAATATCAACACATTTGACATTTTTTTTTTTTTTTGAAAATTGTATATAAAGGGTGTCCCGTATCTCGACGTTAAGCCGAAATCGGGTGATAGGCCAAGTCGTAAGAGTAATCAGAAAAATATATAAATAACATCTAAGTCATGTGTTTTAAAAATTATAAGTGTTTATAAAAAAAAAAAAAAATCTACACCCTGTGATGGTCTTTTCGCTCTTGTTGCTACAAATCTTTATTTTTCTTCATTTTTTTATTATTATGTAATCCTGAATGATGCTTCTGTAAACTTTTGTCCAAAATTCAAAGCCAACTGCTCCAGCTTGGAAGAAAATGTCACTTTTTGACCAAATCAATTATTCAAAATCAGTACTTTGCTCAGTATTCAAAACTGACTGTATTTTTTATTTTTTCAAATATTTTTCTGATAACTATTATCACCCGATTTTGGCTTGACGTCGAGATACGGGACTCCCTGTATGTTTTGAATTGGAATCTTTTATATATTTGAAGACAAACCTGGCATCATGATAACTTCCAAGAGCTGAGCACGTCACGGAGAAGGATCGGCACAGTACATAGCTCTGCCATCTTGATTTTTTTTAAAATAATTTGATGATATATATTCAAGAACACATTCATACTTGTGAAGTTGTAATTTTTCAGAACAAAGTTCTGTGAAATTTTTAAATCAAATTAATTAATTAACTAGAAAGATATACAGAAAAATCTAATTCACGAAAAAATATTAGAAAAAATATGGGATTCGAACCCTAATTCAACTACCGTATCAAAAAAGTGGATTGCTCTATGGACAAAAATAAAAATTAATCAATTAATAAAAATAAGAACTGCATATAAGGTCGATATATTCACGGAAACATAGAGGGTTGCTATAGCTTAGTGGTCAGAGCACCGGCCCCAGAAAGGAGGTGACCTGATTTCGAATCCCAGTAGTAACCTAATATTTTTTCGTGAATTAGATTTTTCTGTATATCTTTCTAATTGATTAATTAATTTGATGATGAAAAATATTAAAAAATGTATGTCGTAAACAAGTGACAGTAAGGAAAATTAATATGTGCAATGGTTACGACAATTTTATTTTTTGAACTTGATTGTTTGAATATATTTTTGATGCCTCAAGATTCAAGTTGAGGTAAAAAAGTTTATGTTCAATCAATTTAAATGATCATGCGAGCTCTGGTCGAACTACAAACGAGTGATCGTCGTATGACCGTCTTCGCGTTCAGTACTTCATCTTCTTCTCGTGCCCTGTCCGTTTACCGGACGTTGGCTATCATGTTGGCTATGCGGACTTTGTTTACTGCGGCCCGGAACAGCTCCACAGTAGACTGGCCAAACCACTGTCTCAAGTTTTTCAGCCATAAAGTCCTTTTTCTTCCAGGACCCCGACTTCCGGCAATCTTTCTCTGCATTATGAGATGCAAGATCTCGTATTTCTCTGGATTTCTTATCACGTGTCCTAGATACAATACAATACGTTCAGTACAATAATTCTTATAGAATATTGTTCGGGCTGGCACGTTATTGCAGCGCTTCCATAATGTTTGCCGAAGGCCGAGTTCATGGATTCGTCCCGCTCCTGAGACATCGTGTTGCTGGCCTCAAGCTGAGGATGGAGCACAGCACCAGCTCTCTGGTGCAAGCGGCACTGTCATGGAGGTCTGGATCCGCAATCAAAGAGTGGCATTGGATACAGGATAGTTACAGATATGCGACTCCATAACCGTAACGAGGGTAGTGTAGCAAGAAATGAAGCACTCCATACTATTACTATTATTTTAGAATTTTGTTGATATTGATTATTGATTTAAGAACTTTAAAATTGGTATATACAGGATTATTTGTAAAACATTAATAGCCTCGCAGGACTAAACTCCTACCTTGATTATGTTCAAGCTATTATGACCTAATATCAATAGTTAAGGAGATATGCGACATCAAAGTTTGCATTTTTTTTTCAATATTTCTGACTTATTTTTTGTAAAACGTTGGACTATCATTACAGTAACTTATATCGAGTATGAAAAATTCATTCCCTTTAATACAAGCCAAATAAAAAAAATAAAAACCTTCGAATTCCAATTGGAATTTTTTCAAGGTTTTAATCATTTTATTTAACTTGTATTGAAACGAATAAATTTGTTAAAAAATGTAAGTTACTGTAATGATAGTCCAACGTTTTACATAAAATAAGTCAGAAATATTGAAAAAAAAATGCAAATTTTGATGTCGCATATCTCCTTAACTATTGATATTGGGTCATGATAGCTTGAACATTTTCGACTCATAATCAAGGCAGGAGTATAGTCCTGCGAGGTTATTAATGTTTTACGAATAACCCTGTATATATGTATGTGTATTTATTGTCGATTTTTTATGGTATATTTTATTTTAACTATTTAATGGCTCTTTTTTCCCTTTTCTCCTTTTTTCTTTATTACCTTAATTATTTTCTCTCCATGTACAATATAACACATATGTAATTTTCAAACTTTATGGCGGACCAGGTCTTGCACTAAAAACCTAGTTACGCTGGAATAAACATAATTATTATTATTATTATTAACCGATCCACGTTTTTGTTACGGTTCTGAAAAGCCTTCAAACTCTTTCATTTCCGAATCGAGCCAATCCGAAAATGAAACGGACCAATATTGAACAACATTCGTATTTCGACCGACTGATGAATTCCACAAGCTTCCTGAATTTGAGCGTGGCGGAATGAATTTCTAAACTGACTGAAAGTCCCGACGCGTGTCGAGCTGAACTCCCCGAATGCACGTCCCGCCGCCGTGGAGTTGCAGTTTTCACAGATGCACCGCCACCCTCTCCCCTTTGGGTGCCGTGGAGGGTCTGATCACCGTCACAGATTTGACTCGCTTTTCAATTTGTTCTTTTCTACGCTTCCGCCGCGACGTGACGGCGAAAAATCTATTTTCTTTGCCGGTACGGTTTTACCGACGTCAAATATTTGAACGTTATCCAAATGAATTATTCAAATACCTTCCGTACGGTTTGATATTAAATTATTAAAACGTGATATGCAAAACGGTCAGATTCTACGCTCTCAATATGCTGCGTGAAAAGGGAAGGAAGCATGCCCAAAATCTATTAAAAGCCATGATATAAACTAAATTTAAAATATATTAATCCTACAAGAACATTTACTTTCATATTTTTAAATACTTTTAATTGTTTTATTTTATTTTATTAAATATCCTATTCAGATCATTTTTTTCCTTTGTCTATAATAGAATTAATTAATAACATTATTAAATTGTAAACATTTAATTATTACTATTACTTAATTTTAATTGGCAATAAGATTGATTCACAAATGTTATATAAATAATAAATATTCTTGAACATTATACTACTGGAAGAGCACTGTCTGCTATAATACAGTAAATTACTAGTGTAGCAGGCAGGGCGTCAAATCAATTTAGTGTTTAATTGCTGCTAAGACACTCAGCAATAATGAAAAAAGCTTAATTTAATTTTGTAAACACTGTAAACATTGTAAACATTTGTAACATTGAATAAACATTGAATATTATTTAGTGTAAAATTAACAGCAGATCTATATATTACAAAAAATAAAATAATGGATATTGTAACACCAACTTAATTTATTATCAAAATAATTCCACAGATGGCGCCAAAAAGGCCATTTACCTTTGATTGACAGCTAAGGAACTAGTTTCAAAGCCTGCTCAGAGATGGCGCCAGCCATAGTTAACAAACCCACACACGAAAGGTGGTTGTCGTTATATCAAGTACACTAAGGGTTCAGCCTAATTATACTAAGAGATGGCGCCACCTTCGATGGTACAATATTAATGAAACATAACAAAAAAAATTAAATAGTACAGAACACAAATGCTTTGGTGTGTTGTGCGCTACTGTGAGCACAATACAAACACAGACATCGTATAGAGATCTTAATTGATCTTGAGTCCGAGCCTTTGGCCATCGCTAGCTGGCTTACAAAACGTAACTAACAGAGAATCTGGTCTGGGGACCCAGTAGAGGGATCTGTAGTTACTCCAGTAGCGATGAGAGGACCGCAACCCACGGAGGACTTGGTCTGGGGACCCAGCAGCAGAATCTGTACGGCAAGGCGCCTTCCCAGGCGCTTTCCCAGCTTGTCACTGAGGATTGCTCGTCATTTGTACCCACGACCCTGAGGAAGTACACCCAATAGTCGAGCGGATAGAACTCCGTCCACAGGAATCCGTTATATTAATTATATTAACTATGCCAATTACAAATTTTCCATAGAATATAGTAATTTATTAACATCTCCTGTGTCGGTGATGTAACGTAGGTCTACCTGTCATAGAAAATATGAAATATCTACCTTATTTACGAAAACTAAAACGTCACATTTTTTGTAATCATCGAATAGACATTTTCACACCAAAATGACTAAATTAAACTGTTAGGAATGAATTTTAATTAAAAAATATTTATTCAATACTCTCGTATTTTCGGCCAGTGTGTAAAAGTGAGAAGAATATTGAACATCGCAGTTACATAGAGCACGACAATACCACACATTTCATGTAGGACAGAGATGGCGGTTGCTTGGGTTTCGGCGAAAGCGAAAACAATACAGAAAGAGTACGGTAGAGTCGGGTAATACTTGTTAGACAAAGACGGAGTGCAGGCGACTGACGCGAGCTGGCGACCGTCAGCAGCAGAAACACTAACAGAAAAAAGTATACACAAATTAAAGTGTACATACCGGCCATGGAAAGGCAAATATTCGGCATGAGATAAAATCAGAAGTTAAAAAATAAGACGCCGAACAAATGTTGCCGATATAACTGAACGTATTACGAATTTTAAGTGACAGTGGCTTGGACATATGGCTCGACAGGAGGATGCTAGATGGGCATCCAAAATCCTACCTGGACGAAAAGTAGAAGCGTCGGAAGACCTTTCAAAAGATAGTTTGATGACATAGTCCAGAAAGCAGGAAGAACCTGGATGCGAAGGAGGAGACACAGAGATGAGTGGAAGAGGCCTAAATCCGGCAGTAGAGGGAAGAAGGCTGAGGAAGAAGAAGACAACATCTCTCAGGCAACTGAAGCCTTATCTATCTGAGGCCTAGCTTCTTTGGGGTGGTCACGAGAGCTGGGCATTTCACTGCCAAGGTATCTAAATTGGGTTACGTTCAATGGGCTCATTACGTACCGAGATTTAGATATGTTTTCAATGAGAAATAAAAATATTGGAAAATAATAAAATTTACCTCGGTATCGACGTATTTATTTGGTCATTTATTTTGTAACTAATTTTTATGAGCTAGAATTCTTTTTGAGGGTAGCTAACACGCTAGGGAGCTAGCAAAACGTATTCTTCATAAAAAAATAATAATTGCTTGGGGAGTTCATGAGAGATTGCTCTGTAATTTCTGTGTTAAAGTTAAGAAATAGGTTAAGAGGTTCTTAAATATGTTTACTTAAAAGTCCACATTAAATTTTTGCTAAAAGTTTCTTATTAATTTTGTTACGGATTCTCCGCCTACCATCGTGATATTTTCGTTAACCTAAAGACACATTTAAAAGGGTCGGAGCTTATGTAGATTTGTTAATTTTAAATGAAAGTCAAGGATGAAGGACCCTGTTGTATTCATGGTAACTACAAATTCTTTTGAATATGTGGCAGAAAAAAACCCGTATTCCTACAATCGAAGCTAAATTACTTCTACTATATGGGAAAGAACTGATCCGGTATGGTAAATAATGAACTTAACTAACAAACTGTCTACGCAATTACCTACCAGACTTACTTATTGAAAGATTGTAAGTATTATTGTTCTATACCGACGGGACACCTACGAATTATCTTCAAACGAAGTACCAGAAATATAAAACAACTGGTTACTTGTTCAATCATCATGTACTGAGATTCTGCAGACCGAGAATCAGAATTATTTTGAATGAGAAATAAAAAAAAAATGGAAAAAAATTAAATTTTCCTTGGTGTCAACGTGTTTGTTTTGGTCACTTTTTCGTAACTTATTTTTATGAACTAACTCTAGAATTATTTTCGAGGGGAGCTACCAAAACCTATTCTACATTAAAAAGTATTATTGCTTAGTATAAAATGTTCAGTGAGAGGGTTTCCCATTAGAAATAAACATAGCGACGGTATACAGCCTGCTCAAAATTATGCGCAAACATAATTCAGGTATCTGCGAGTTTCGGCACATACTGTTAATGAGGTGATGTGAACACGAGAACCCCTCTTCCCCTCCTCGAACCACCTCTCCTCGTGTTTCTTCAGTTCGCCGATTCCGGCCTGGCGGGAAGTCACACTTCACGGTGACATCACCAGTCCTGGGGATGAATGTAGCCTCGCTAACAAGGCTTCAAACTAAGCCACTTTGTTCAAACCTTCCATCCAAATTCCGCGGGTAAATCGTGTTACACAAATTAATTAGAAATTTTATCGATTCCTATTGTCATAAATCGACTGCTTCAACGAACGAGGCAGTAACTCAATATTTTAGGTATTTGAGTTAATACCATTTATAGGTTTAGGCCATGATTGCCTACCTACAGCAAAGACAGCAGTATCTCAAATGCAATATTTAACAGATAAAAGTATGAATTTTACAAAACTAGTAAATCAGTTAACCATTTTTCTTCCATGTAATAACGAAGTAGGTAGGAATGTAAATTATAATAAAATATCTCAATTACTAGTAAGATCGTCTTAAATATTACCTAAACACACAAAAAAATTTTTGAAAAGATTAAAAAAAGAATTAGAAATCCGGTTCGAAACTTAAAAGTGTCCCCCTGAAAAATCGATTTATTTGAGTTACTGCCTCGTTCGTTGGGACAGTCGAAATATGTTCACCAGTACCATATCGGTGGTAACGAGCTCCATTCGGTTGACATAATAAAAGACCTAGGTGTTAGGTACCTTTGATACCCATCTTCGCTTCAATATTCACACAGACAACATAATTAGTAAAGCACAAAACATGACAGGATTTATACTCCGTTTCACCAGAAATTTCAAAAATCCTAAAACTTACATGCACCTGTACCAAACTCTTATCCGACCGCACCTCGAATATGCGTCCAGCATTTGAAACCCCTATTATAATATATATATTGAAAAATTTGAAAAAATACAAAGGAAATATATCAGAAAGCTTAGTTTTACGTTAAACATCTCACAGCAACACTATGCAGATTCATTGAATTACTTCAACATCTTAAGTATAAAAAACAGACGCATAGCTCTTGACATTGTTAATTTGTACAAGATCTTTTTAAATTTTTATTTATTTATTTAATTTATGGTACAAATACAGTTCTTATATATAACATATCAAATTAAATTTTTTTTTTTAAAATACATGGTTTACATGTAGACCTCATCAGTGAAGAGAAGCTCTTGAGTCTGATGAGGGAACCACAGTTCTTATTCCTTGTTATAATATATAGGTATAGTAGTCGGCAAACATCTTGAAATTTTACGGCGTAGTGGGGGGAAGTTTGCGCATGTACCATTCCACCAAAGAGACCCAAATTTTGTCTTCTGCGCATTCCCCCACTACCCCAAAAAATTTCAAGAAGTTTGCCGGCAACTGTACATAGTGTATACAAGTTATTTATTAATACAGTAAAAAAGGTAAATTGATAATGAAAGTATAGGAGTTATTTTGAAAAAAGCTATTTAAATGACTTATGAGTTTAAGCTTGATTTTAGGAAAATTTTGATTTTTTTGGTTTGCTCTGAGAGGTTACTGATGCATCTATCTCGATAGGTAAGTTATTTAAGTAATTAATGGCTTTATAAATATAGTGATGCTGTATTTGGGTTGTTTTATATTTAGGTATTATGAATTGGTTTCCTCTGTCTGTCTAAACCATTTTAATTGTCCACCCCTTTTATCACTTATCAACATCCACGTCCCAGCAAGAGCTACTAGAACACATTTCTGTAGCTGGTACCAATTACGGATTACGCTCCCCCATAGTGAGAATGTGCCGAGTCTACAACGACTTGTTCACCGACATCGACATCTATCATGTATCTCTTTACCACCTAAGATCACAAGTGACCATAATTCTGCAACGCAACATTGAATTAATACTTGATTAATAACTGAATATTGATTCATTACTGCAATGCAAGATATAAATAAAGTTAGGTAATACGTATACTTTATTATTGTTATTTACTTTATTATGTTCTACTCACTACTGTTACAATTGATGTCTTTTATTTAATTGTTTTTATTATTATTATGTACTACTTCAAAATTATTTCTATGTGAGATATGTTAGGATATTAGTTATATGTTCATTACTAACTGTTTACACTCTCATACATTTATAAATCATTTTCTTTTATCTGTTAATATTTCCAAACAAATAAATAAATAAAATCATCTTCTTATCTTATAATGTCTTATGTTACCAACCCATTTTTAGTGGCCCCTCTAAAAAACATCTTTAAACATCTAAAAAACTTTATTACACAGCTTGCTGCTTGTTGAGTAGGCAGCTCTGAAAAGAGCCCTTTTTACTCGTGGCGTCTGCTTGCTTGCCATAAAAAAAAACTTTGGTTCGATTTTTGACCCTTTTCCCATAATCTCGAGCTGAAACTTGGCAAGTAGACTCGTGGCGACGATCAAGAAGATCTATCAAATTTTCGTTAAAAAAAATAATAATTATAGTATAATTTCGGAGTTTGAGAAATTTTATTGGTTTTTTCAAATCTGAATCATTAGAAAAGTTTGATTAGAAACGGCGGCCCGATAACGTCGCGGAATATTTTCTAAATTTAAATTACTCCGTCGGTATACATAATAGATACTTCACTACGAATGTCGAAAATCTAAATTGACTGACAAATGTTTTTAGAATTTAATCTTCAAAGCATGAAGTGTCTTATCAAAGCCCAAAACATCTATCATTTTAGAAATATATTAAATTACTGTAAGTTTAGTGTTATGTCATATGTTTAAATTCTTCTTTAATTGTTGTTATATTTTACAAAGAAAGGGAGTATAATAAAAACTTGGTTTTTATGGGTTACTTTTTTACTCCCTTTATATATTAACTCGTGGCGTCTGCTTGCTTGACGAATAAACTTTGGATCGATTTTTAACCCTTTTTCCGTGATCCAATCGAGCTGAAACTATGCAAGCAGACTCGTGGCGACGATCAAGAAGATCTATCAAATTTTCGTTGAAAAAAATTAATAAATTTTTGGATTTTTCAAATTTTTCATGGTTTTTTCATACAACTTATTAACTTGTATGAAAATATTTAAATGCGTCTGGTAGACACGGAACCTGATTAAAATATAATTTTGGATTTTTGGAATTTTTTTTCACTAAATTTTTTTTAACTGGTGGCGTCTGTTTGCTTGACGAAAAAATTTTGGATCGATTTTTAACCCTTTTCCCGTAATCTAATCGAGCTGAAATTTTGCTAGCAGAAGCGTGGCGACGATCAAGAAGATCTATCAAATTTTTGTTAAAAAATAATAATAATTATAGTATAATTTTGGATTTTTCAAATTTTTAATGGTTTTTTTATACAACTTGTATGGAGATCCACGCATATGGTAGATACGAAACCCGAAAATGAGAAAGGGAGTATTGTAAAAACTTGGTTTTATGGGTTACTTTTTATAATCTTTTTTCTTTATGGTCGCTATTTTCGAAGAATTTTCCCTTTGGTCGCTCAATTTATAATTCCATTTCGTGTTTTACTAATCCTCATTTCGAACGATAAAAGAATCAGTCTATTAAATTCATCGGCAAAGGTGGGGTTTAAAATCGTCGTGTTTTTATTTTGAATTTGCCAGTGGTCCCAGCCGGGATCCGGGAAGAGATTTGAGAGTCGTGTAGACATTCATCAGTCTCTTTTCCCGGGGCTCGAACGAACAGGTATGTTTTGTATGACATGTAAATGTTTGTATTTTGTTGTTTTAGGTATATGTAATCGATATGCCAGCATACGTAAATAACCACATTTTGCGTCTTATTTCTTCAACTCACTTAACCGGTCGGATGCCGCGCAATTTATATTTTTACTCCTTTTATATTAACTCGTGGCGTCTGCTTGCTTGCCGGCTTGCCGTCGAAAAAACTTTGGTTTGATTTTTGACCCTTTTCCCGTGATCCAATCGAGCTGAAACTTTGCAAGCAGACTCGTGGTGACAATCAAAAAGATCTATCAAATTTTCGTTAAAAAAAATTAATAATTACAGTATAATTTTGGATTTTTCAAATTTTTAATAGGTTTTTCAAATTGGAATCATTACAAAAGTTTGATTACTAGTAACGGTGGCCCGATAACATCGCGGAATATTTTCTAAATTTGAATTACTCCGTCGGTATACATTATAGGTATTTCACTACGAATTTCGAAAATCTAAATTGACTGATGAAGTGATGAAGCACGAAGTGTCTTATCAAAGCTCAAAACGTCTGACATTTTAGAAATATATTAAATTACTGTAAGTTTAGTGTTATGTTATATGTTTTAATTCGTCTTTAATTGTTATTATATTTTGCAAAGAAAGGGAGTATAATAAAAACTTTATTTTTATGGGTTAGTTTTTTTATACACTTTTTTGTGATGATTAAATTCGTTTAAAAATCAATAATAATCGCTAAGAAGTTGCAGTTTCTGGTTTCTTAATATGCAGACTTCAATAATTACTACTATTTCAATAATTACTTGTACAATAATGACTCATTGTTTAATTATGAAAATAAGTAACGAAATTTTTTGTCAGTAATGTATGCACATGTTTATCAAATAAAACCCCGGAAGCAATAACACTAAAGATATTATAAGATATTATAAGAGAACGAGTATACAGCACACGGTTGGAGTTGGATAAAGTCACTAGGATCCTCTACGACCTACATTTGAGCCTGAGTGGAACATTGTCTTATAACGATTGGACGAGAGTGGACAAGATGACATCGATGCAAGCATGGCGCAACAAACAACTGGTGGAGTCACGACAGAAACGCAAATTTGAATCTTTAAACCGGAATAAGAAACACGCGACGAAGGAGCTAGATTCTGCGAAGGTGGTGAAGAACCTATCGGGACATCCGTTGGACAAGGCGACAATATCTGTATTGGCAAAAGGTCTAAACTTCGCCATAGCACCAAGAGTAAACCCAGTAGACGATATTATTTGTGGCGTAGAAGCGTCTTTGCGGAAGATTCCGGTGGCCATTGCGGAGGAAATTCGACAGGACACGTGCGTTATATTAAGAAAAGCTAAACCGCCACGTCCCAATATAACCAGAGAAGAACGTGCTGCATTGAAAAGCCTTCGCACGAACGATGATATCCTGGTTCTTCCAGCAGATAAAGGGAACGCGACTGTAATTCTTAACCAAAGGGACTACACAGCGAAGATGCGTGTATTATTGGACAGCAGCACATACAAAAGGATTAAGAAGAATCCAACAAATAAAATTGACCGAAAAACTAGAGAGCTGGTTAAAGCCTCGAGCATTCCGGTCGAATTACACTACAGATTGTTTATGCAAGCGTCCAAAACACCAGCGATGTACGGACTGCCTAAGATTCACAAGGATGGAGTTCCGTTAAGACCGATTGTGAGCGCAATAGGAGCGCCGACATATAAGTTGTCGCAACACTTGGCCAGTCTCTTACAGATGCAGACCGGGAAGACATCTTCGTGGGTGAAGGACTCCGCACATTTTGTTAAAATGCTGAAAAACGTGAAGATAGAAAGTGATGATATACTAGTCAGTTTTGACGTTATATCTCTCTTCACAAATGTGCCTGTGGACGATGCTATGAGTCTTTTGGAAGAAGTCTATGAGGAAGACATGTGCGCACTTTTTCGACACTGCCTAACAAGTGGATACTTTTCATTTCAGGGTGAATTTTTCCAACAAGTGGAAGGTGTAGCAATGGGAAACCCACTTTCCCCAGTAATTGCAAACTTCGTAATGGAGAAATTCGAAGAAACGGCTCTAGACACATCAACTTTGATCCCCAAGGTTTGGTGGAGGTATGTTGATGACGTGTTTGCAATCTGGCCTCACGGGAAAGAAAAATTACAGGACTTTCTCGAACACCTCAACACGCTGCACAAGAAATTAAAATTCACCATGGAGATAGAAAAAGAAAATAAACTACCATTTCTGGATGGAGAAGTGAAAAGGAACACAGATGGTAGTCTCGGGCACAGGGTCTACAGGAAACCGACCCATACGAACCGCTACTTGCATGCAGATTCCCACCACCACCCAGCGCAGAAGAGAGGTTTAATTAATACCTTAGCTACGAGAGCTAAACGAATATGCCAAGAAGAACATCTGCAGGAGGAGATTCGTACACTGAGCGACGCGCTAGAAAGCAATGGATACCAAAGACGTCAGATACGGCACATCATAAGAGCCAAATCTAACAGCTCCGAGAAAAACACAGAAGCTGAGATCAAAGGGATTGCTTTCTTGCCTTATATCCATAATGTAACAGACAGTATTGCCAAAGCGCTCAAGAAACAGAATATTAAGACAGTGTTCGGCACAAACAACAAGGTTAAGGACCTCTTAAGACCAGCGAAGGATCGGGATCCCCTTGAGACCGACGGTGTTTATAGGCTCGATTGTCAAAATTGCGACAAAGTGTATGTGGGACAAACAGCACGCACGATTTCAAAGATGGTTGATGAGCATAAAAGAGCATGCAAACTCGGTCACCCGGAAAAATCGGCATTGGCTGAGCACTTTCTAGATACGGGCCACCATTTTTCATTTGAGCCAAAAATCTTAGGAAAGCCCAAAAGTCACCACACGCGCCTGGTCAAAGAAGCAATCGAAATATACCAGCACCCGGTAAACATTAATAGGGATGACGGTCTTAAGTTAAGAACATCGTGGTATCCGGCGCTGCAGGATAAATCAAATAGACGATCCGCACAGTCCGACATCCGTTAGTAGATATATAAAACACTACAAGAAGACACACACCATGCTTTCGACACGGTACTGCAATCCAGTATTTAACATAACACAAACTTGGAGACACCCTGACTTCGGTACGGTATTGCAAGGTAATACTTAACCTACACTTAACACTCACTCCTCACATCAGCCCTGATGATGGACCCTGCAATGGGATCCGAAACGTTGGCCAGAGAGGTCACACACA
>JADDOH010005974.1:0-35317 GCA_016648135.1 Agrypnia vestita
CCAATTTTTTTTCGATAGATAGATTTTTCTGTTTAATTTGATTTATTTATGAAATTATTTTCTAAAACAGCAATGTCACAATAAAACTTTAAAAAAATCAAGTAATATAATTTATTTTTACACAAAATTATTCAAAGTTTTTTTATAAAATTAATAGGTACATTACTAATTTAGAGACTATTCATTCGATTCAATAGATTAATTGGCTTATGGACCAGGCACTTTTCATAATTTGAAAAGAAACAATACATTTAAACTTAAATATGAAATAAACTAATGTGAAATACAATTATTTAAGCAATAAATTGATTATGAATATATTTAACTCAGATGCCTTTATTTATTGGGAATAAAAAAAAAACCTAGTAATATTTACCATTCCAAAGAATTTCCTTAAAATAGCATCAGCTTGTTCACACTGACGTTTGAAGCAATATGCAAATTTTGCACTTTTAAAACAGTGAATGCAGATAGCATTTGGTAAGCCATCATTCCCCGATACCTGAGAAATTAAATACATTTGAATCCACTCTGAAACACATGCATTCAATGCAATAACACAAACACTTTAATAAAAGGCGGATTAAACTGATTTAGCCTGGTTTAAACTGGCAGGAAATGAAAACTGTGGGTGTGTGAAAGTATTTTATCAGAAAATTGCCTTTAAATGAAGTTGCATCAATGTAGACACTTACATTAGATTATCTTCAAGTGTAAACCACAAATAAACCATAACGTATAGTTACCTGAATATTTGTACAAGACGTTAGAATCTCAAAAATCGGACTTGATTTTCCTTCAATCTCTTCGTTTGATGATAATTGCAACATATTAGTATTTTCTAACAAGCAGGCGCGACAAACATCTTTGAAATCCAATGGGATTCTGATGTCCGATGTTTTCATAGGTACTTTAACCTCCAAACTAGACCTACACGGCTCCATTTTGAGTTCGCCAGTAATCGTGCCGAGATATACGCTTCCTACATTTGTAGAGTGTAATGAATCCATTTGCTGTTTTTTAAAAATTTTAAATGCCTATTAGATCCAAACTATATTGTTTTATCGATGCTTTGGTTGTTATGACAACTGACAGTGACATTTGTTGACATTTTTTCGCAATCACATAGACAATAGTCCACACAATAGTCTGCCAAAAATATTTATACATATACCATAGACGTACTATAACATATACCGACCTGATGCACATTTTAAATAATTCAATTCAATGTCATATGGTCATATTATTGCGGGTCTTCGTGCGGCCTTCGTTATTATATTATTACGTCGTACATTATATTTTTCATTGTACATATATATTTTCGTTGTACGTATTATTTTTATAATATAATTACGTACATGTTGTATTTTCTTATGCGTTCGTATTACGAATAAAACGTGCTTGAGAGCATTGACGTATTTTAATATAGACACGTTATTCCCATACTAGCCGGCTTTCATATGTAGCAAATATAGCATTGAAAGAGAGAACAAATCACATAATCAAGTAATCACGTAAAAATCAGGTAATTTGAAATCACGGTGACTAAAATAACATACTCATTCTTACAATAGTGTGCGATACTCTGTTCCTTTTTCCCGGGGACTTTTTTTTTACGGCGTGTCGTCGCGCCCGATCTCAAAGGAGGTCCGTTCGATAACGAATGCAAGTAAGGCAATTACCTTACTTTTGAGTTGCTAAGATTTCACGCTTGTAATGTAATTTTTTTTGGCGTAGGGGGGGGAAGTTTGCGCATGTACCATTCCACCAACGAGACCCAAATTTTGTCTTCTGCGCATTCCCCCGCTACGCCAAAATGTTTCAAGAAGTTTGCCGGCGACTGTATCTACAGTTTATTATATCATTGCTTGAGAGACATCATTCATCGGAATTGAACAATGATAAGATAAGGAAGTCTTTTTTCGCAAATCAGGAAAATTACATTAAATTGTTGGGTCTCGCTTTTGCGAAATTCGAATTATTTTACGTTCTCATGGATCGGACAAGATATTTATCACACGAAACAGTTTTACATTTACTTAAATATTGAATGCCGGTCTTCGAGGGCTAGTAAAAATTCACAGTATTCAGTACGAAAATACATAGATAATTTTGAAATATTATGTACAAATTGATTTAATTTTTTTTAAATAATATACATCTTACTTTATTTCATTTCACCACCTATTTTATTTTTAAATTAAAGATTATTTATAAATATTTCAATACTTAAAAGTTAACAAATAGACATAATATAAAAATTATCTTATTCTAACTCTTAGAGATTATAGGGACAATAACATAAAATAAATGAATTTTTTTTTAATAATTAAGATAAATTATAAAATTCTCACAGCGACGCTACAGAGCTATTTACATGGGACACATTAAAAAATATATTTAGGTAGGTAGCATTATCCGTGGCAATTCCCTTGACACAGTATACATTTTTGTATACTATATCAAGGAAATTGCAAAATTTCGACCATGGATGGCTATAGCATAATTGCTTCAAAATTTTGAAATAAGGCAGAAAAAGAACATACATATGTATATAAAACTTTTAAAATACCTATAACTAACTAACTAACTAACTAACCATCACGCCGTTTCCCTGAAGGGGTAGGCAGAGAGGATTGAACGCCACACTCTTCTATCCTGGCACACCACTTTTGCTTCGGCCACATTCATACATCTTCTCATACACGTTCTACGGTTGTTGCGGCTTTTAACAGGGCCATCCTCAAATACTTGTAGTACCTGATCCTGCCAGGTCTTTCGCGGACGTCCTCTATTCCTGTTGCCTTCAACAATCGCCTCATATATTTTCTTAACCATCCTTTCCTCGTTCATACGTTCCACATGACCAAACCATCTCAGCACTCCTTTCTTTATTCTATCTACCACACTACAGCCAGCATTGCATTCACTTTTAATTTTTAATATTTTTACGATGAAATCGATGAACATTGCATGGTGTAAAGAAATCACTTAAGCCAGCCAATACAGGTCATAAGCCCTGTGAATACTCTTTAAGATTTCTATAGATGTTTCTATAGAACACACTTCTATAGATATTTCCTATATAATTAGCTTCATCTCTGTGAAACTTAGATAATTAATCTTAAATAATGATTATCCCTCTTTGGACAAAATCCAGTAATTTTGTTCTTAGAACATACATACAAAAATATTGTTTTTTTTTTTTTAATTTACGTATACGAATTTTATAACACTGCACTTTTTCTTCGTCTCAGTCCAATCCAGAACCCATCTTTTGCTTTCAGTGTCGCAGAGTTGTTCTTCAGTTTTATGGGAATTTGAGTTTTAAGCGTAACTTGAAAATCAAACTCTGCCAAGAGACAGAAAATAATTGCTTTCAC
Organism: Agrypnia vestita; assembly: GCA_016648135.1. Taxonomy (NCBI): domain Eukaryota; kingdom Metazoa; phylum Arthropoda; class Insecta; order Trichoptera; family Phryganeidae; genus Agrypnia; species Agrypnia vestita. The sequence goes on from JADDOH010005974.1 coordinate 3,387, forward strand.
CTCCATAAGAGCAAAATTTACACCTGAAAAACAGAAAGCAAAACAAATGATTTTATTTGCTATTTATATAAATATTTTAACATATTGTTTGTGGGGGTTTTTTTAATCAATTTACGATTAAAACGGAAAAACACATACTGATTAGAACTTAAATATTTGTTTTATGACGGTTGTGCCAACAAGGGTATGAATGCGAAAAAGAAGGTAGAAAGAATGCAAATTTAAAATAATAATAAATGCCATTTCGGAACTGATTCCTAATATGTACATACAAGAATGTGTTAGACTTAATAGCTGATTTATTTTCTAGAACCAAACCATGGTACCAATATAAGAAAGAAAAAACAATATTACTTTATATTTAAAAATAAATTCATGAGAACGTCAATAACTACCAAGGGTTGCAAGCCAACAGTGTAATGATGGTGATTATTTAAACATGTTAATATATTACCAAGACAACTTCTTGGTCCGATTCCGAAAGGCAAAAAAGTGTATGGTTTGATAAATGCTTTATTTCTCTCAGAAAACCTTTCCGGATCAAACGTTTCCGGATTCGGGAAATGTTCTGGATCGTGATGAATGGCATAAACAGGTATCCACACCCCATCATCTTTATTAAGCTAGAACAAAAGTATACAATAAGTTTGTTTTGATTGAATTAATTTTGCCTAACAAATATTTCATTATCTTCTGGGGTATTACGCCGTGTTATTGCGACCTTTCTGGCCGATGTTTTGGATCCCATTGCAGGGTCCATCGTCAGAGCTGTTGACAACACATCAGCCCTGATAATGGATTTGTAATTAATGCAAATGTATACGTATACATAAATGTATATGTATAAATTTGCATTAATTACAAAATAATACGTATGTACCTATTTGTAGAAGGAAAAAGCGAATGAAGATTTTATATAATGTACATTCCTACATATTCTCATATATATAATTTTAATAGCAAATAAATAAGAAACAGGTAATTGTATAATGATAATGCATGTATAAAATTAAGCTAAGTTATTATGCAAATAGTTATTATCATATATATATATCTGCAGTATCAAAAGGATCCAGACATATATAAGTATGTATGTAGCTTCTGATTGTAGTTGGAAAATTCTTTTTAGAGAGATACATACCTACATTAATACACATTGAATTATTATTTAGGACATATTATGTATTTCAATGTTTATTTAATTCCATAATATGTGTGTTATATTGTCCAATAGGTACATGATTTTTCCTTAGGTTATACATATGCAGTGTAGCCAAAAATATTTTTGATAATTTAGTTAAGAAATTTCTTTATAAACAATTCCATTTCTAGTTACTATTATGATTCCTCCAGAATGCCTGCTACTTGAATCACATCTGATTGTTTTCTGATTTTTAATTTTTTTTTGTAAACTGGACACCGTATGGTGTTATTATATACTGCTTAGTTGTTTATTTTCAATCGGTTGTATGTCAGTTGTTTATTTTCAATCGGAGTTCACAGACAAATAAACTGGTTGATTTTTAAAGGATGCTCTTCACCACCGTTAGATAATGACATTTTTGTTTAAAACCTTAAGCATCTAAAGGATTCTGAAAGGATTTCAAAATATTTCATTTGAATCCACTTATTTTCCATGACATCGAGAGTATTTCCATACCTGATACTGCTTTCCGGATTCACACGGAGGTGGTAAAGTATAAGGTTGAACACAAACTCTGTTTGTCGCTGCTGCAGGAGGCCAGTAGCGAAGTGTTTCTAAAAAATATTACAATTAATATTGCCATCGATTCGATGACCACGTAAACAATTATCAATAAAAGTTCAAGTTTTCATCAGAAAGTAAAACAATTTATTTTCATGATTAAGGATTGAATTTCAGCTAACTAAAAGTAATAAGCAAGCCATATTTTAACAGATACTTTTATAATTAGCATTTTTTCTTTTACATAAACTGAAAGGTTAAAAATAATGATGTGTAAGCGTTTCATTTACTTTGAGCACAGTGATGCATTTTATATTATGGCATTTCCTATAGTTTTTAGTCATTTTTTTCTTTGTATTACGGATAGAACCTTTTCTTATGAATAGATCTGAATACTTTACTCAAAAACAGATTTCTTATAGATAGGTTTTCATGTTGTTAAGCAAGCCATCGAATTATCCTTTGTAAATACATATACAGTAAAACCTCGTTAATTCTATATTCAAGGGACCCAAAGAAAACATTTCGAATTATGCGTAACTCCGTTAATTCGAAATTCAAGGTACAGAAAAAAATCGAAATATGATTGCGAAATTCACCAAAAATCGTAAAACTTATGAAATAAGTCATAAATTTTGTGAAAAACGTCTGAATTTTTGCAGATTTCAAGAAATCATTTCTAAAACGCAATACATATTACAGAGAGCGCGTCCTTTCTATTACTAAAATATACGATATTAACATGTTCGTTGTTTTCACTTATGGTAAAAAATTGAAATATTTATCGTAATTTTGTCAAATTTCAAATTATGTAAACTAAAATGTATCGATTTATGGCGCAAGGGACTAAAAATTATTTCGAAAAATTAAAAATCGCAATGCTATTGCAAAATTCGCCAAAAATCTCTCTAAAAATCGCCGTAAAACTGTAAAACGAAAAAGCCATTAATTTTGTAAAAACGTCTGTATTGCATATTTTAAGAAATCATTTCAAAAACGCAATATTTAGTATGTTAAATCGAAAACCGCAACATTTCTGTTACTAAAGTAACCGATATTGTTATAGCATCACATATTTGTTGTTCTCACTTGCAAAAAAAAAATCGAAATATTTTTCCAGTATCGTAAAATTAAAAAAAAAAAGAATTATCTGAACTAAAAATATTTCAAATTATGAATTATGAATTATGAAATTATGAATTGCCGGGGTTTTCGAATTATCGGGGTTAATCTACCGCAAAATTAACATTTTGTGACTTTGTTTGAAAAATTTCGAATTATGGTGAATTTCGAATTATCGGGGTTTTATAACGCCCTTGAGGTGAATACTCACGAAGACGGTGCTATATAAAACATCAAATTACATATTATATAATACTATTGATGTTATGTACGTGACGTATTCACCCCATTCTAGACTGTTTTTATGACAAATGTTGCTGGGGAGCAACTGCTTTGTTAAAATCATACATTACAATTTATTTCAAACAGTTAAAAATTTCTTGAAATTAATTATTATTAATTTTTGGAGGTGGATGAGCCCTCCGGTTTTGGATAGAGTTGAACTCAAGGGTCACCACTCCGTTTGTAGAGTCGGAGTCTCTGCTGTTGTTGATGATGTAAAAGTCGCGGTGCTTGAATAGTATTTATTGGAATGCAATAATGACAGAAGTTACAAGTACAATAATTATAGGTACACAATAATGATAGGTAGCTTCCCGAGAAGTGAGGCTTCGATCGGGGAGCGCTTCGCCTTAAGAATGACACTGGGCGAGTGAGATGTATAACGAAGAGAGCTTCCGCCGTATCCGAAAAGCCTCGCAGGAGTAAGATACTCGGCTCTGCAAGCGCCGATTTATATAGTGATCCAGAACAAAGGCTCGGGGTTGTTATGATTTCGTCTTTACTTGGCCGCACATGTAGATATTTAGTCTAGATCAGCAAGCTGAGTTTCCACGCTCTCCGTGCCCCCTGCTATATATTGCCTTTGTACTCGGTCATTGGTCCAGCTTACTTTGTCACCTGTTTGCTGTCCTCAGCGTTCTTGCATCGGCCTTTGTATCGAGAGCGACGGCCTGCCGTTTTCGATGTCAGCATATGCGGTACCTCATTACACGGGCGTGTGTGTGTATGCGTCTTGGGCCACCACAAATTTATATATATAATAAAATAATTAAGAATTACTTTAAATGAAATTAAAAAACTAAACACACAATATAGTTACCTGAAATGACCATATCCATGTATTTTAGTTTTGAAAGATCATCGTATGAAAAATTTCCATCTGAGTTTGCTTTGACTTTATCTATTTCTGTTTGAACTTTTTTCTGAATGTCGGGATTGGCAGCCAATTCATGAGCCATGAAACTCAACAATGTGGAAGATGTGTCAAAGCCTGCCACAAAGAAAAGCAATGCCTGTGCAGTTAGATCATCGTCACTCCATTCTAAAATGAAAAATTTAACACATTATTTTAACAGAGTAGAATAAGATTATCGTATGACAATTTGTCATCTAACTTATCTTTAACTTCATCATTTTCTAATTGAACTCTTTTCTGAATTTTTGTAATGTTTTTATCATTTTATTTAAGTTTTATTGAAACATATGAATTTTTCATAATCGACATAAGTTACTGTAATGATAGTTCAACTTTTTGCAAAAAATAAGACAGAAATATTGAAAAAAATGCAAACTTTGATATTGCATATCTCCATAACTATTGATATTAGGTCGTGGTTGCTCGAACATTTTAGACCAGTAGCCGATTCTTAACAAAGTACTTTCAGGGTGTGCGTTAACTAGAGTGCCACCACTATAACTTGACATGCGAGGGAGGCGCCCCTGTCGAGAAACAGAAGTTGCCAGGTTGTAAATTTATTACACAATACATAATGTACTGAATGTCCGGTGACCAGTGTCAGAGCCTTCAATATAAATTTGGTCGGGTAACAGCGCGCTCCGCGGCGGCCGCTCTATCTGTCAAAACTGTCAGACGGTAATATTGGTCCATTATTTGCTTTTTCAGCTTCGCAAAACTTGAATACTTCATTGGCAATTGTTCTTGCACCACCCCGGACTGTTTTGGTTGTTTTGGACATAATAATTCAGTGTATATTGGTAATCAAGAGCTCACAGTTCCCGAGCAAATACAAAATTGTACTGAATTACAGGGCGAGGGGTTACCGCCGGGTGCAGGCGGGGTGGGTTTTAGTTCCAATCTTGCCACATGCCAAGTTATGTTGGGCAGGCATGTTGTATAGGTGTTCAAATTATTAACCAATTTTTTTTTGGGTTCCCTATAGGGATTAACTCAGGGCCCCTTCAAAAGTATATCCAATGAAAGATAGACAAGAAAACGTGATCATTCAAATAAATAATAAATATAATAGAGAATTTTTCAAACAATGTTTCAAAACTGTATTTAAATCTTGCACCAGTGACAATAAGCACCTACCTCACAATTAAGTCATTAAGGAATACATTTTTACCCCTCTTATGTTCATTTTCAAGATGAATATTTTCAGCCACAGCTTTCCTCTTACTGCACACATCCGCCATTCCTTTCTTGGCTTGTATCAAAAGATCTATCACATCATCACTTATAATGGGATTTTGTTCCCTGTATACCATCGTCCCTTTCACAAGGTCACGGAAAAATTGAGTCACGTCGTCATCAAATAGAGGAATATTCAAAAGCTGTAAGAAAATGTTAACTATTTTTTAATTTATCCATGAACAACAAACATTTATTAATTCTAATAATATACTGAATATGAGTGAATTTCACATCAATATTCCTATTATTTTCAAACTAAGTTGATTCTCAAACTAAGCGAGAAAATTGGGCTATCTTTGTGATCTACTACCCGCTTGTACTATAAAAGATATTCACTTAAAATAAATATTTTAAAAATAATATATATATGTATATAAGTTATTTTACTTTAAAATTATAACATACTTTTGGAACAGATAGTTAGGCACACTAAGTTAATTGAATATCTATGTGAAATGTACTCTAGAGCAACTTGATTTCTCACAGGTCAACAGCTATCCTTGAGTTTTTGTTCTCTTCTGAAGTTGTTTAACATTTTATTGGTTTTTAAATTAGATAACATTGAACTTTCTTTTAACCTTCATCATTTTTGATGAAATGTTGTAACCGAGGTATTTCCAGAGCTGGGTCGCACTGAAGTTTGTAGCCTTTGTCCCCATTATATAAAATTCATTTTTTGGATCTTTCAGGGAGTTAACTTTCAATCCGAATGCGCAGGATGCAATCACATCACTTGTGTACTTTGAAAATGTATCTTTCATTTCAATTTCTATAACGCCTCTCCCTGTAAAGAAATGGATTCATCATATTTATTAAAGTATATATTATAATTGATTTGCCACTAAGCCATGGACATTATTTAAACGGGCATGATGGGCAAGCTAGACAAGAGAGACAAGATGTGAGAGTTTATGAAATAAAAGGAAAATGAACATGTTGCCTAAAGTATAGTATCTCAAAGTGATGAAAGGTTTCAGATAATTTAGGTTGGGCCAAAATTTGTTTCTTGGAAATTTAGTCACTATGGATCGCTTTACGAGTTCTATGCAAAACAACGGTTATCAAGTCATTTTCGGTGCCTGTTATGCGCTCACTACCGATTACACAGTGTGAATCAATGTCCGAGTGTAAATTGTGGATCAGGAAGTTCGAGGAGACCGGTTCATGTCATGGTTATTGGTCACGAAGTGGGTCACATTTAGATTACGAAATTTCGTGACTGACAAACATGGGAATAGTTGCAATTGTTGAACTTTGTAACAAACTTAAGATTTTGTAAACATCTTGTTCCTATCTACATATCTGTCATTAAGTACCTTATATTATTTCGAACCACACATTGTATGCAGAGGTAGTTTGTGTCTGAGAGATAACATGTGGGGTGTAAAAGCAAAGGAGACAACATCCAAGAAATTTTAAAAATGTTTTGAAAATTTAGAATATACTAAATTCGAGATTTTAAAGGAAATGTAGCTCTGTTCCTTCCACAATCATGTATCCAAATCACCACTAAAAACAAAGACAGCAATATCATCGTAGTGTAAAAAACAAAGCAATATCCACTTTAACCAGCAACCCCCGAGGATGTGTTACGTGACAAAATGGCCGCTTCATACTACAGTGAGAGTAGATGTCAATTTTTGATGGAAATATCATAGCAAAGACAGTAATTTCCAATTATGTAAATAGTAAATAACAATATCCTCTATATTAGAGCAAACACAGTAATATCTATATTAAAAGTTAAATGTTTATTTATACACTTATATAGGATGTCTCATAGCTAGTATCAAAAACTTTACAGGTGGATTCCTGCCTTGACAATATTCAAGCAACCACGACCTAATATAAACAGTTATAGAGATATTCAATAACAAAGTTTGCATTTTTTTTTAAATATTTCTGACTCAATTTTTGAAAAAGTTGAACTATTACATATCGATTATGAAAAATTCATTCGATTAAATACAACTGATAAAAAGGTTGTCAAAAAATTGTATTTTCACTTTGTGCAAGGTTTTTATCATTTTATTCAACTTGTATAAAAGCGAATGGATTTTTCATAATCGATATAAGGTACTGTGTTGATATTTCAACATTTTGAAAAAATAAGTCAGAAATATTGAAGAAAAAATGCAAACTTTAATATTACATATCTCAATAATAATTACTGTTAGGTCATGGTTGCTTGAACATTTTCTACTCATTATCAAGGCAGGAATCCTCCTGTAAAATTTTTGCTACTAGCTATGAAACATCCTGTAGATATAAGAGAAAAACTGAGGTGGCTATTGATTACAAAAATTTATTTCCATTAAGATTTAGGCTTCATATATGAGAAATTTCCTTGAGTGGAATATTGCTGCCTTTGCTTTTACCCCCCTCATATAACCAGTCATATAGACCGTATTCTGAAAATAGCAATATTCCTATTTCGCTATCTTGACCGTTAAAATTATAATGCCGTCAATGTTGACGTTTGAAGTTTGACAGGCTTGAAATTAATGAATTCAATCCATCAGAAAGCTCCAAAACGTAAACAAACGTTAAGTTATTCACAAATTGTGAACCATTTACATAGTTATGCACTTTTTGACGCAGTGTCGTGATTCATTTTCGGTTTTCCCGCGAAAAAACATGAATTATGTTAAAAACAAGTTCGTATTATTTTAATATCAGTGTAACAAGAGGATAATTACCTGACCTTCCATATTTTTTATTATAAAAGTTTGTCATTTCCTCTGCGCATGCCACAACAGAAGTGAACATTGATCTCACCCTGGATCCCGTAAATGCTGGACTTAAAATTGCTCTCATGTCTTTCCATTTCTGTCCTAAATCAAGACATAACAATTATATAAATTGTCATGATCATAGAACAATGATGGATGTGCAAAAAATTCCATATAGCCTTTTTTGGATTGTTAAAAAGTGAAAAAAAAAGAAGCCATCTAATGGTACCTGTATAAAAAGTGTATTTTTTCTCATTAATTTAACCGTCGTTATACAAAGTCAGTATAACGACGGTTCTGATTTGCTATCGTAGAACAATGCAGCATGTGTAAAAACGTTGTTGTACTGCGCTGACTATATTTAAGGTTTGAAAGGTACCTATCAACTTTAAATAACTAACCCAAGTTTCAAAGGAATATCTTTTGTAGTTATCGAGCTATGACATAAAGTGTCTTTATGTAAATAAAACATCTAACGGCTTTCCTGCAAACTTGAGAAAAATCATATGCGTCGTAATAACGTATAAATAAATATTTGAAATTGTAAATATCTTATTAGATTTTTAAAACGTTACCTCTTAACGCAAACAAATGGCTTCCGAAAAGCGAATCAGCATCTTCATCGATAATATTTTGGTGATTCATAAAACTATCAAAGTCGTCTATACAGATTTTTTTGATCAAATCTGTATCTTTCAACATTATCATTGGTTTTGCGAGCTCAAAATATCCGATGTACCTAGAGAATGATAATTAAATTAAAGGTGTATATTAATTTTCAAGCAGAAAATCCGTTCATCTGAAGCGGAAAAAACTCTCGAATATTCGAGTGAGAACCGCATGTGTCCACGCCAATTGTTTTTTTATTAAGAACCAACTTTTCTAAATCATGTTATCGAACCCTTATTTCAGGGCTGAACCGTTTGCATAATATTGACATAGTTCTCATTGTAAACAGATCATTGACCGAGGATATTCTTTTGTCTTCTTTGTGATTCTTTGATTGAAAATTAATTTCTTTGTTCTCTTTGTAACCGATGGAGCTAGCTAGAAAAGCGTAATAATTATTAATCTTAATCTTGTACAGTCCATGTCACTGTAATTATTTAAATCTTTAAATAAACATTACCAATGGTTCATCGTATTGATTTGGTGAAACTACAATTTTCGAATTGATTTTCCCATCTGACGGGGAAAATTTCAAATTTCTTTGAAATAATGATTTGAAAGAAAGAATAAAACAAATTTACACAACTTATTCGGTCTGGGTATATTTCTAGGTCATTAAATTAAATTATTTCACATGTTGACTTTTTTTTTTTTGCAGGCAAAAATTTTTTTCGCCGTTTTTCAGGAAATTAAAGTGAGATTAAAATCAATGACAATAATTTAAATCTCCAATAATATTTCCGATATTATGGAGAGACACGAAAGGCCATATTTAATTTTTTCGACCATTGATGTGATCAGATATTTTCTTAAGAATTTGCGAAAGAATATATAGGAGACAGGAGACAGTTGATCCCCCCTTTTGTTTTTTACCTCTAATTCCCATATTGTATATCATATTTTAAATGTATAGTAACCATTTATCAACCATAACCATTAAGTACCTACATTGGTTTATAAATTTTGTAATTATCCTACCAACGGTAGAGGAAGGGATTGGTACCAGGTGTCCCATATACATGGGAGACTTGGTACCATTCCCTGAGACAACACAACACAACACAAAAATTTATTTTATTTTACAAACGCACAACACACTATGAAGTCAGGGCTGAACAATCAAAAGCTAAGATGGCGGTTTTTCGAGTAATGATTTAACCAATAGCAATTCTTATAATTGATGACATCACTTCGTTTGAAAATACTGTTGTGAAAATAGCATACGCTCGGGCGTTGTTATTGATGTTTATTTTTTATTTAATGAGGTATTTTTCATAATATAATTGTGATCAAATTCATAATGTGTTATTAAGGCTGCTGAATTATGTACTTGCCGTTACATTTTCTCCTTTTATATAAGCAAAATGAAATTCGGTTTGTGGATATTCTACTTAATGTGTATTTTACATTTTTTTATCCGTTGATGGAGTGTGCATACGCGCGCGCATTCTGTCCAGCAATACAACACAACATGTGTTTTTTATATTCGCCAAAGAAGTATAACTTCTGACGCGCGTACCCGCACCCAATTTTTTCACAATGTGTTTTACCTTTCTCCTGGAAAAGCATTGTATATCCTCGTCATGGCAGTTGTGAAGTGCTCTGGACGAATAAAGATTCCGAGTGTGCTTACGAAAAATGGAAAAGCCGGCTTGATGTTTTTCACTCCGAGCCTCGAGAAGTGTCCGTACAGCCAATAGGCGTAGGCCAGCATGCATCCCACAACACTCCCGAGGAGAATTGTCCACTCCGAAAACGAACAAACCATTTTCTGCAAATTAAAGAAATAATGTATCCATTTTATATTGTATTAAAATTTATTTAGATATATACGAGGGATGTTTGATAAATGCTCTTGTTAGGGAAGGGATCACATTTTAAAAATATTTTTTACTCCCTTTCCTTTAATTCGTAGCATCTGATTGTCTGCCGAAAAATTTTTGGATCGATTTTTAACCCTTTTCCCGTGATCCAATCGAGCTGAAATTTTTCAGGCAGACTTGTGGTGACGATAAAAACGATCTAACAAATTTTCGTTTAAAAATATTTAATTAGAGTGTAATTTTGGATTTTTCGAAATTTTAGCGATTTTTTCAAATTGGAAACCATACAAATGTTCTGGGAAATGAATAGAATAACCGATATGATTTTAAAAAACGTGAAACCATTAAAGTTAAAAATATTACTGTCGAAATTTTCGATTCAAATTTTTATTTTGTAGTGAAAAAAAACAGTGAAAAAATTAATAAAGAGATATTTTTAGAGATTTTTGACATTTTTTTCTAGACATGTTTCATTTTCAGTCACTCAATTATTTAATTACATGATGGTAAACTTAATTCTTAATTTACAAAGGGAGTATAATAAAAACTTAGTTTTTATGGGTTAGTTTTTTAAAACAATTTGAGGTTAGCCGCTATCCGCCAAGACATTTTATACGTTTGATAAAAATATATTGCATGGAGCCAAATCTGGAGAATAAGGTGGATTAAAATCATATCGGTTATTCTATTCATTTCCCAGAACATTTGAAACAATTTGAAAAAACCGTTAAAATTTCGAAAAATCCAAAATTATACTACAATTACTTTTTTAAAAAAGAAAATCTGTTAAATCATTTTTATCATCGCCTCTACCTGCAAAGTTTCAGCTCGATTGGATCACGGTAAAGGGGTTAAAAATCGATCCAAAGTTTTTTCGGCAGACAAGCTGACAAGCAGACGCTACGATTTAAAAGAAAGAGAGTAAAAAAGGAGTTCAATTGTTTTCTGAAACCGTCTTGTATCTGTTGTGCTGTTTTCTATAATATTTATAAAAACAATGTAATTTTTCATTTGAAACTAAATTACGATCACATAGATTAACCAGTTTCCGAGTTTTTAAATTTATTTTCTGCGTGTTGATTTCTAGGAATTTCAAAAGAGTACCTACAATTTTTATTTACGTGCTGAAAGATAATTTGCTATATAAACGGTTATGTAGCGCATACAGTTGTTAGCAAACCAAGCGTAAGGTGAGTTGACTAGCTTTAACGAACAAAATAAAACACAGGGACTCCCCGAGCGTAAATCGTAAACACGACGACTCATAAATGAGCATGCTCAAAGCTATCAATCAAACACACATGCTAATTAGTGGCATGCTCTTGTCATAAAATAGAGAGGAACTCTAGTTCAAAATTGAAACTTTGCACACTGAAATAGAAAATTCAAGTGAACCAAGAAATAAAAACAGTTCCCGGGTTCAAACACATATTTGAATCATTCATGTCTTTTGATAGTTTCATAAACATTATTTCTTACTATATTATTTTTACATTGCGGTGACCGAGTATTCCACAGACATTCGTGATTCCTATAATAAGTTACGAAAAGTTATGTTTTGTCATCTCCCGTACGCGTCATATTTGTTTCATCTGTCACGGACTGAGAAGATCGTGTTGATAAACGATAGGTACTAGCCGCAAATGACATTAGCATACTCATAAGCAAGCCTGTTCACACATGCTCATACACCTTCTCGTGGTGAATGACATTAGCATGCTCATAAATCAACCGGCGGTTGATTTTTGATCATGCTAGTAATGAGCATGCTCATTACTAGCAATGAGCGTAGGTACACACTTGCCACTGAATAGGAGTGGTTTAAGAAAGTCAATACTACGCATGCTCACGTGCCATTAAGCATGTGTATCAGTACCTTAAGGCGCATTCAAGTCGAATAAGCGAGACGCGAGTAGTATTAAATTTTTAAATTATATTGTATTATCATAAAAATATTCTAATTCACTGATCATTTATCTTTTAATACGAATGTGACGTTGAATATACCTTATTTAAAAGTTTTATTCTTATAAACTAATAGCTATAAGTAGAAAATAAAAAGTTACAGCGTTTTTTAAGGCCGCCACTGCCGATGCCATTCGAAGCGACTAGACTCCACATCTTCTATTTTAATAATTCGACGAATAAGTGTAAATTCTCGTAACGTATTAGCGTCGCTCTTTGCACTATGACGGTGTAGCACAAAGTGCAATTTTATAAAAAAAATCATAAATATGTCTCGTTAGGATCAAGGCCACACAATTTAAATACAATTGGTGAAACCATTGTACTATTTCTGGTCAAAAAAATTCGCAATTTTTTTAAAGAAGTTTATCGAGAAAAATATTAGCCGAAAAGTCTTCGCATTATAGTTCTTCTTACATCGTTATGTAAGCTTTGAATACATTTTTTGCAGGTTTATATTTTAACTTTTTATTGATTTAGATTTTTATTTATAACGCACATTATACTCGTTCATACACTAGGAGTAAGCATTTTTAATTGTTCACTATGGGTCGGTTGTTATTTATAAATAAAAATCAATATAATATATATATATATATATATATAATATATATATATATATATATATATATATATATATAAACCCGTGTTTCCCTATCCGCCAAGTTTTCTCCACAACCTGGATAACCCTTGGTGGTGGATAACCCTTGGAGTCACATCGAAAATATGCGAGTTTAGTGGGGATGGCTGTGCGTGTGTGGGAGTGGGTGACGAAAATGTGCTTTCTATTATAGCACATTGTTTTGTTATGGGAAGGCCGCAAATGCTTCAGATTGTTTCAAACAGGCGCGCCGACTGTGTAGGTGAGTTTAGAAGGTTCCGAAAAAACCTGCTCTAGAAAGTTCTGCAAGGAGAAGGTTCTAGAAAATTCCCGAAAGTTCTATAAGGTTCTAAACTGAGTATCGGAATGTTTCGGTGTGTCTAGAAGGTTCCTGTACATTCAATAAATTTCTTGAAAGTTCTGGAAGGAGAATGATCTAGAAGGTTCGTGAAAGTTATATGACGATCCAAACAGTGTACTAAAAATCTAGTTAAATTATATTACACAGCATGTCCACAATTTATTTTATTATTAGACTCAATTATGAGTCGAAATTATTCAGCAACAATATCATAATATTAAACATAACATGCCTAGCATTTTTGTTAATAGACGGGTTAATGCATAAATATAACATATACGCGCATAAATATATATTTTTTTGGTTAACTCGCCTTTTAATATAATTATTATTTCTAAAAATATTTTTACTCTATATTGTCTTCATTGAATTAATATTTATTTATTTATTATTCTATTCTTTATTATATTATCTATTGAATCGCCTATTATATATATAATATATATATATATATATATATATATATCAAATTACATAAAATATATTTTAAAAAAACGTCCTTAAAGATATCTCTGCCTTAGAGCTTCGAAACTGGAGAGAGCTGGCACTAGACCGAGATGAGTGGAGGAAGATTATTGAGGAGGCCAAGACCCACTAAAGGTTGTAGTGCCAAGAGTGATGATGATGATTATATAAAATTACTATTTCTAAATTTAATTTCATTGATATATATTGTGTAAAATTATTATTTATATTTCCAATTTCATCGAATAACTGTTATTGTTTTACTGTCTCCTTTAATTCTACATTTATATTGTTCTTGATTCTGTTTCTAAATAATTTATATTCACATTTGTAATTTGTAATTTTTTTATATATTATTAAATTTCTACTGTGTATTATTTATCAACTTTGTACAAATTACAAAGTATAAGGCTTTAGAGCCGTATTAATTAATACCTATTGTGTAAAAAATGCAAACTTTGAAGTAGATTATCTCCGCAACTATGGATATGAGGACATTATTGCTTAACATTTTAGACTCATTATTAAGGTATGATCTACCTGTAGAGTATTGAGGAGTAGCTCTGTTACACCTTGTGTATATTATGTATATTAGGTTTAACTGAATCGTTGGAATAGTGGCGCAGTTATATGGCAAATAACATTTCTCATCATCTTCATCCCCTTGTCCTAGTAGGGTCGTGAATTATAATCTTTTTACCCATACTCGATAAGACTTGAATTGGCACAATGAGATGCTGATAATCGGCACAAGAAATGTTACGACTTTAACCGGGAAATAACATTTCTCTAGAGTAAGTATTCCCAAAAATTACGATATATTTTACGAGCAGAAGAAAAATTATAATTTAATTTTTTCTCGGAATTGCAGTTAGTTACCTACGCTCTTGATTTTGCTGATCGAATTAGGAAAGGTTAACCCGGCGTCATTGAGGCAGGGTCAATATGACCCTGCGCGTTTTATGTTTGAAATATTTGTCAGAAATAATTGCTGCGCCCAGCCGTGTGTTTCTGTAGCTGCAGCTAAGGATCCCCCATCCCCGTCGCGCTCATCACTTCAGTTGTCAGGCAAAAGAATGGAAGAATTTACTGGAGAAACATATAGAGAACCTCCTGCAAAGCTTACTAGTGTTCGAAGAAGATGCCGAGTTTATCCCTATAAAAAAATACAGGATGGCAAGTCGTACATACTCGTATCATAATATTCGCCATAAGTTTATATGCCCTGAATACCTTACTGCAAAAACTGCAGTGAAAACCTAAACCAAAAAGAAAAATTGTAAAAAAGTTCCTGATTATTATTTCAAAGATATTTTATAATAGATTCGATATAAGTAGATTTTAAATCACTAAAGCTCGATATAAGTAGATTTTAAATCACTAAAGTTCGATATAAGTAGATTTTAAATCACTAAAGTTAAAGCACAAAAAAAAATTAGAAGAGAGTTCAATTTATGTTCTTTAGTGGAAAGTCTTTATAAAGAATTCAAATAAATATGATTTTACTTTTTTTTTTGATTGCTGTTATCTTGAGGTGAAGATGAGTTTTTAAATTAAGAAAGAATTATTCGATTATAATAGGCAATTATTTAACACTAGGTAAAATTGTTAGGGGGTCATAATGACCCAGCTCAACTTTGGTGTAACCTTTTTCCGCCACAATGACGCTGGGTTGTAGCGCTCAATATAGTTTTTTCAAGAAGAAGGTTCCTCGTGGTAAGGCAGGAATATTCCTCCTGACGTCTTTCAGCCATTTTTCTCACCTTTATTCGTATTCGCTGGCTTGCTACAAGCACTCGTCATTCACAAATATGCAAAATAAAATAAATTCTAAAACGTTATCATATTTTCGGCAAAATTGGCCGCAATCACATGATGAGCGCATCATTCGTAACATTTATCTCGAGTATCTAAGGTTTTTATTAGTAGTTTCAAACATCCTTACACATAAAATAAAATAACATACACTTACTTATTATTCAGGTACCTGTTTTAAACCCTTAAGTTATCGCCTATTCACTTTGATGTTCACTTCACTTCTGCCAATCTTGTATGTGACTAAATTAAAATAAAACATAGCGTCATTTAGTTTCGCATAACGGCGTAAAAAATAATTATGATCTCAAGTCGAAGTTCATTTTTCGTCGGGCTGCCTAAAAAATCATCGACGGACTCTGCGCGATCAATTATAGCTAAATTACCATCATGCCGTTTTTCCGCAGGGGTAGGCAGAAAAAATAGGATGCCGCTCTTGCTTCGTCTGCTTTCTACATCTTCTCATTCACGATCTTTGATGTTGAAGCCTTTGTTTATCTGATCATGCAGATTTTTCGCAGGAGCCCACCGTTGCTGTTGCCTTAACACTCAAACAATTCTTTCAAACAAATTCAGCTTTATATTCGCTTCTAATTTGTTCATTCTTCACGCTATTGTAAAGGGTTTTTCAATAACAGCGATATGATTTTAAAATGAATAAAACAAAAACAGTTGAAGATATAATGTAACCAACGTTCCCTCTAATCAACGGACCAAACAAAATTTCAGCACATAGTTTTCATCGACTTCCTAACAGAACAAAAAAGTTGCGAGGAATCCAAACTTAAATGTCTCATTTGAAACAAATTCATCGCAAATATCAACAGAGAAAATCTGGGAATTTGTTGGTTATCGCAGCAAAACAATCGGTCGTATTTTGAAATAAGCAATATTTATATTTCTGTATCTTGACAGTTATTGTACAACGTTGTAATGCCGCCAATTTTGAAGTTTTTAAGTTTGATAGATTTGATATTAATGAACTCAATAAATCAGAAAGCTCTGAAATGCAAACAAATGTTAAGTTTTATGAAAAACAATTATGAGTAATGAGCTTTCTAATTGATTGAATTCATTAATTTCAAACCTGTCAAATATAAAACGTCAAAATTGGCGGCATTACAGTGTTATACAATAACTGTCAAGATACAGAAGTAGCAATATTCAGTATACAGCCGAATGATGGCATTTGTGAAATTTGGAGCCAATCGAATTATTATGGTGAATTTTCGATAAAATGTAGGTATTGTATAAAAATATTAAAGAACCATATGTTTCTAATATCATATTTTTATATGGATTTAATAATAAATTTGATCACACAATGGTTGAATAAATTAAAATATTTCATTTTATAATTCAACTCTTTTTTATTAATAGATATTCTAGTTTTTATAAGTCTAACAACTATTTCTGTATCTTTCATTTGGTGATTTGGCCTGCTCAGCCTTTTGGTTTTCCGCGCAAAGACCCTCAACCATTTTTTTGAAGCACAAACATTATGTTTTACTTTATATTAAGTACATTACGTTAAAATAGGTTACGATTAGGTTATGTTTTAAATAAATCGTCGTGTAAATGGCCAGCTCGGCTTCATTTACATGACTGATTCGTTGAACCCAATTTTTCAAATTTAGGCCTAATATCGTGAGCGCAGCGTTAGGTATTCAATTTTAAATCATAGAGTATTTTGTGTTGATATATTTGTTTGAACAAACCATTGGTTTCAAAATAACTCCACAGAAAATAATCCAAAGGAGTTAAATCAAAACTTCTTGGAAGCCATTTATTAGCCACTTGAATTTCTTGAAATCATTGATTAATATCGCTCAGCGGTCACTGTAACAGCAATTCTAGTTATTTTATAGTCATTTTGAAAAAATGTGGTCCGATACTACTAACCATGCTATACTGTGACCTTTTACGGATGCAAAGGCTTCTCTTAAATCCGAAATGGACTATTTTGCTTATTAAAAAGGCCATGTAACCGAAAATGTGCTTCATCCGAAAAGAGGAATTTTTTAGCAAAGATGATTCTTTAACAAAACCACGATCAATTTCAAGTTGATATAGAGCCCAATCAACAAACTCGCGTCGAATAACCATTGACAAATATGTAGATTAAGCATTTAAATAATGTTGTATTGTTTTATGATCCGTTCCATGCCAATGCAATACAATGACCTTGCCTGTTGATATTTTCCCAACATAATTCAATGTCGAATTGTCTTCACACAATTTTGAAAAATGGACCCTTCAAGTGTCTTCTTTTCTTTTTTTAAATCTTCAATAGCATTGTTGTACAGTAATCCCTCTCCACTGCGCGCTCCGACTTTCACGGCTTCACTCCATCGCGATTTTTTTCAAATATTATCATATGTATGACTTTTTGTATAAGTTTTTACTGCATTTCAGAAATCATATTAGATCAACAATTACATATTAAATTATTTTCTCAACGCCCTTTTCAGTCTCTGCTGCTCCAGAATAGTTTTATATTTTACAACTTTTATAAAGTCTCCACCCATTGTTTTAAAATGTTTCTCGAAACGTTCGCAAATGCGGTGAGTCACTTAGTCAAAATCCGGTGGAAGCGGATGTACCTACTTTTTGCCATGCAATCAAAAAATTCAACTTTATCGGCGCTGTGATGTGCCATACATTTTGGAAGGGTTAGTTTCGTATAAAGTATACTTGATTAAAGTTTTTTGCGTAGGCGTCTGGTTGCTATATAAATGACCTCCGACCCCGTTCCAGATTCAAAATTCAAATTCAAATTCAAATGTTTATTCAATGTTCAATGTTACAAATGTTTACAGTGTTTACAAAATTTAATGAAGCTTTTTTCATTGTTGTTGAGTGTCTTGGCAGCAAGTAAACACTAAATTGTGATTCTCTTCAAGCAAGTCGCAAATCGTCGGCGTAATTATTTATGTTTAATTAATTATTTTTGCATCCATCTGTTTTTGTTTTAATTTATAAATAATTTTAAAGAATCCTACTTCGCGAAATTCATTTATCGCGGTAGTCTGGAACGAACTGCGATAAACGAGGGATTACTGTATTTGTATTTATTGTTTTTGTTTTTAATCCAATTTTGAAATTCCGCCCCTTTGAATTCACCGCTCTTTAACGCCGCCTTACTTACCTATGTTCATGGGACGTCGTTGTCCGCAGCCTAACAGTTATTTATGGTCTTTTTTTGATTCAAGATATTTGTAACTGAGATTTAACTATTGTCTAGAGTAGTGATGGTTGCACAGAGAATTGCGAAAAATTAGTCACACGAAATTGACGAATATAACTACCTAAAGATCCCACATACTCAATACCATTTGCTTAAAGCTGGATTAAATAATAGGCACGCCAATCAACCAATCGCACTCCAAAGAGCAGTTCAAAGGGCTCGGACAGATCAATGCCACTGTGACTACATATTACTGGGGACATTTTTAGCTTAACTAGAGCTTAACTGACTCGTTGCATTGTACAGTGCGTTCATATTTAAACTACCATATTCTTATTTAGTGCTTGCCTGGTTTTCGAATGTTAGCGATCATCCTTGCAGCTGCTCGAAATATTAAATTGGTTTTCACTAAGGGTGCACATGTTCGGCGAATTTTACAGACGGAGACTCCGCCCGGCAACAGCAAGCACCTGCATTTCTAATGCATCCCCACCACCGCTGAAAAGATATAAAAGCCATGCGCTGCTACTATTAGGCAGGTTAAGCTGTTCGGAAGACTCCAAGAGCCATGGCCTTCCTAGGAGATATTCCTGGAGGTATTCCTGGCGAATCAAGAAAACCTGGTCACCGCCGCAGTCGAGGGTTTTCTTGCTGGGCCGAGTCGGTATCAAGCCGAGCTTATGTGAAGCTCGAATCTCATCGTGTGCTCATCTCCAAAACGTCTATCTGTCAACGCTCTTGCCGTCGAGCTTTTTCCGGTAAGAGCCTTTGTCGAATCCGTGAACTGGGAGCACCGAGAATCCCACCATAATACTGCATAATGACCGTGCCAGAGACCTGTGCAGAGAGAAGTGCCTGTGCAATTTTCTTTAGGTGCTTTTATATTTATACTGCTTATGTACCTACTCTGTATTTTCTTGAATTTAAATAAGTTTTGATAATCCCCATTATTTATACACCTCTTTATCACCTGCACATATATTGAAACAATGCACTCCATTTCAATGTTTATTATATAAAAGCCCCCGCACAAACAAACTGTTCCGTAATTTAGTGCATTTATTTGCTATTACTTGCAGCCCTAGCCAAATGTACAAGGCACACCATGTATAATAGGTTTATGACTTTAGGACCTGCAATTCTCGGAATCCTTGTAATCCTTTCGGATTGTATTGTATTTAATGTTAATGTTAACTGCACAAGTCACAGGGCATCAAAAATGTTTAAGAAAAAACAGGTAGGTATACAGGTCAACCGCCGAGAGGTTTATAATGACTCTGCAAAAAATATATTTCCCTCTCATTTATATTACCATTGACCCCATATAAAATAAGATAGATGAGACAGTCATACCAAAGTTTATCCAGAATACCTGGTGAACTCTAAAGAAACCCCGAAAACTAAGAATGTTACGAAAAAAGCAAAATGAAAACGAATTTTTCTCAAAACAACTTTCTTTCATGTTCTTCACGTAAATATCCAATTAACCAAAGGGAGGTAAATAAGATTTCCTTCATTTACTGGTATGTAGGTTAGTGGACGAGGATCGCTGCACGTGCGTAGGCACGTACACAACAGACCTCGTTGACCTTGGGACTCATGCAATCTACACTTGAGCGGTAATTTCATATCAAACAAACTAGAACTATCCACTTCATCTGGAGAGGTGAATCTATCAATTCAAATATAATAGTGATTTACTTTCCTGACACCATATACAAGTGCTTATCCAGAGTTAACCTGCAGGTAGGTACTAGTAACATAGCAGGACTACAAATATTCATAAATTAAGTACCTATGTGTACAGTTCCTGTGTGCATTCATGCAGGCGTGAATTAGGATATTTTTTATATTTGTATATCATATTATTATATGTCATGTATCATATTTGAAGGGTACAAAAGCAAAGGAAAAATATCAAAAATTATTTTAAAAATGTTTTAAATGTACCTAGCCATCGAGGATTACTAATTTACAATGTACTGAATTTAAGTATCTTCTGGTTTGTGCTTCTGGGGTATTTATTCTGCCGTGTTTTTACGACCTGTCTGGCCGACGTTTTGGATCCCATTGCAGGGTCCATCGTAAGGCCTGATACGATGCGACATCTTAGGTTTTCACGGCCACTCAGAATCTTCTGGTTCGTGTCTTCTGGGGTATTATGCCGTGTTTTACGACCTTTCACAGACAGAAGACACAAACCAGAAGATTCTGAGTGGCCGTGAAAACCTAAGAACATTCCGAATTTAAGTACTTGAAGTAAAAATCGTAGTAGGTAATGGCCATGGTACCTACTGGCTTTATTGGAAAGATAATTTTATACCATTAGTGTTTAAGTATGATTACGGTACCACGAATCCTGAAATAAATTTGTGCAATTTTCAAGCGTTGTTCTGGCGTAAGCTTATTCGTGATGAAATAGCAAACCATACTAATAATAAAAACACCACACACCTACTTAACTATTTAGCTTCTTCTTTATCGGCTTCATGGGACTCTGAAGTCCATCTCTATCCAGCGCCTTTGTGAACTTTGTGGGTAGGTACTCCTCTACCTCTTGAACGGCTGTCTACATATTACCCGCCTTTGGTCGTCTTTTGGTTTTGGTCTTCTCGTCGGTCTCAATTCTTAGTGTATGAGAGCTGTGAGCCATCATCTAAAGCCATGTATTCACTAGGGGACAAATTGTCCCTCAACAGCACGCGCGGCATAGAGTCTACGTGACGTTGCAACGTCGTGCACTGTTCCGCTACGTCGCGCACAACATAGCGCGGCATTTTTACGTGCCGTGGCAACGTTGCCATGCGCACGGTACCCGAGCGTACTCACTGCAACATTCCGCGGAGCGTCAGTACCACTATCTTCTTTATTCTGTGAGTACCACGTGGTATGTTTACAAGTGAATACGCATGTGATGTATCTGTCAAGATAACAATGCGGGGAAACGAAATCGTTCTTGAACTCATCGAGCTGTATCGATCGAAGATCGCATAGAATGTCCGTCCTTCTTTCTCTTTGCAGTAAATAATTTCGCATTCTCCTCTTTTTTCTCCTCTTACTTTTCGATAAACTCATTAACATAAACAGATACGCGGCTGTCATCATAACCTCATAGGGCGATATATTTCCGCGACGTCTGGAAAACAATAATTATTTGCAAAAAGGACCTTGTTTTTAATAATATTCAATTTACTACAGTAAAACCTCGTTAATTTGAAATTGTGACGCAAAAAAACATTTCGAATTGCGCGGAACCCCGTTTTCGCCAAATGAGATACCGTAGCTGTCATCGTAAACTCATCGGGTGACATTTCCGCGACAAGATATGCGAGTCCCGGTGTGTACACGTCAAATGACCGTGTCATTGTCCCAGAAACATGTGCGTAGATGTTGATGCGACATGCCGAGCGGAATGTTTCGCGATTTGTCCCCTAGTGAATACATGGCTTAACAGAGCTGTGGGACTCATCTGTTCTCGCTACACATCCACTAAATTGGCCCGTTTTCGAAAAACTGTACCTAATCTATTTTTGCGCTAAAGTGTCGTCACATTCGTACAGAACCATCAGTTGTTGTATCCAGTTTAATCTTTAAATTCTGCGAAAACAACCTCGACGACAAATTTCCGTAAATCAAAGTAACAAGCATTTCCTGACTCCTTTAATTATCTTCGTCCTTTTCTGTCATAACTTTTCAATCTAGCAATATTTACGTCAAAAATTACGGACAAGAATGTTTACTTAATATGTATTGCATTTAGTTTAACTGTTAAGACTCATATTGAAAGAGCACAATCAAATAACGACATATTTCAAATTTCAAACGTAAAGTGAATATTCAGTCTTAATTCAAAATGCTTGTTTTTTTACTAATTAAAATTTAATTGTTCGAAGAATATTTTTTCTTCTGAATGAAGGTTTGAACTTTGTGGTGACATTATATTAAAAAAAAACTAACCCATAAAAAAGAAGTTTTTATTATACTCCCTTTCTCATTGAAACAGGTTTCGTCGGGCTCGAAAATTAAACAGTATATAAATCATTAAAATTTCGAAAATTCCAAAATTATACTATAATTATTAAAAAATTTCAAACGAAAATTTATAAGATCATTTTTATCGTCGCCACGAATCTTCCTCCAAAGTTTGATCACGGGAAAAGAATAAAAATCGATCCAAAGTTTTGTCGGCAGACAGGCAGACGCTACAAGTTAAAAGAAGGGGAGTAATAAAACACAAATCACTTTGTTTTCACCACTTTATTAGTTATAAAATCTACATGTTTCGAGAACAAAGTTCTCTCCTTCAGGATTTGTAAGCTGGCCTATATCAATAATCTTTTGAAGTTTTTCACGGGTCTATAAGGAGTAGATACAAAATAAAGTAATTAGGAAATATATCTTAACTACTGATCGTAAAGTATGATTACGTTATAACATGGTATGTATATAGTTAAGTAATTACAATTTTACTATTTATTTAACAAAATATATACGCGGAAGAGTTCCATCCTGTTACGTGATAGAAGTTCTCATTGCTACTTAAGAATTATTATCATCTGGTATCTTGCGGAGACAGGAATGTCACCGGCTACGATCGCAGTAGGTACTTGAAGAACTAGAAGTAGCAAGACTTTATTCAGAGTTGTTGAGGATTAGTCAAGAGGTAGTGAACTAGTGAACACAATAACAGATAGGTACTTTTGGATAAATAATATTACACGATTAACACGTTGCATTTTTTAAACCTAGGAGCCGTCTTATCAGAATTCAAATGAGGTATTCAATTTTCTGTTTGGCAATATTTATTTTATTTTAAATACAGGTATCTAATAACAAAAACTTCACGGGAGATTTCTTCATTCAACTTTAAATAGATTTAATTATTAAATAATTTTAATTTTAAATACTTTTTTTTTTACATTTTGGGTGAAAGGTTCAGGAGATAAGCGATAATTTTTTTTTATATTTCTGACATATCTTTTATAAGACGTTAGATTATCATGAAAGTAATCTATATGGAATATTAAAAATTCATTGACTTTGATAAAAGTCAAGTAAAATTATTAAAACTTTTCAAAAAAATGTGGTTCAGATTTCTGCGCGGTTTTAATTAGGGATGTATTGATGCGCACTTTTGCCGATACGATACTGATACCGATATTTACAAAAAAGTATCGACGATATCGATACCGATGCGGACAGTGAAGATTTTTAGATTAGAAACAGACGAAATTAAGTACTTGTATAATATTTATTTAGAATGTTTACTTTATAATGAAATTCTAAAAATTGTAATTTAACAGGATATTACGTTCAGATTATTATATGAGTCCAAAGCTTGTTGGTGTAGGGGTCATGACGCTCGCCTAGTCTTCTGGTGGACGATGGTTCGAGCCCCATTCCAGGACACCAGCAATTTAGTCCTATTTTCATGGCACAGGTTTTTGGCTTAGTTTGAGAATATTGATGCGACACGTATTCTTATTCGATGTTCGGAATGAAATTATAAAATGCGTGGATTTCCCGAGCGTAGATAAATTGTGCCGCATTTAAACATGAACGAATTAAACGCGAAGATGACTCGTTTACACATGGTACAAATGTATCGGTGTATCGGAAAATTAATATCGATTCCGATATTAATTTTCCGATACACCGGATATATATCGGATGCATCCCTAATCAAAATGATTTTACGTTCACCAAGTAGGTATTCGATCCCAGTAGGTACCTAAGAGTACCTCCCGCGTACTGTCCTCCATTTAACTGAGGTGTCAAATTGTCATATAAATATCATTTGATTAGTTGATTAGTTGATGCATTTTTTTATATTTGAGCATCACTGACATGAAATTTTATTTTAATATTAATATTTCATTTTATTTAACAAATGGTTACTTTTGATGAACTTTGTAGCGTGATCGTGGAAATTATGTTACCTACTAATATTTAGTTCAATTTTAAATGACAAAAAACGTACTTAGCTCGCATTTTTTATTTACTTTGCGTGACCTTAGATTGTTTTAATGCGCGTGCAGTGAGTATATTGAAGCATGTCTTTTGCATATTTTGGGAAAATCATTGAAATATAATATTTATGTGGGTATTACGCTATATTAAGATCTGAATAATATTATAATAATTGTGATTATTACGAGGTATATATTGTAATGCAATTGTTTTTTAATATTCTTACATAAAAGTCGCCTCAATTTTTCTCAATGCTTCTTATTTCACGCCCCTGACTGTTTTGTGTACTTTGGACTGTGCAAATATTTTGTTTTTGTAGATTGGTTTATATTAAAATGATCGCATATTTAAAGTAAATATTATAATTACAACATTAAAAGTATTTAACATAGATACATACATGAATGATCGCGTATTATAATTACAATATTTTAATATTTAGCATGGGTGTTTCTTTGATTTTCAACCAGGAAAATTAAAATGCCTTAACCCTCCCGTTCCAGAATGGGGTTTTAACTTAACCAAATTTTTTTTTTTAAAAACTATTTAATAATTATTAGTGATATTAGGCTGGCATTCTTTGTAATTCTCATAAATTTCCCAAAAATACAACACCCATAGATAAAAAAAACTGTTTAACAAAACAGTCTAAAGTAGAAAAAAATTATACTTTTCCATAGACAAACGTCAATATTCTATAATATGATACGCTTGCTTTATTTTGCTTGTACGGCTTCTGAGTCGTAAGACAAAATACTACGGATTCTTATAAAATGACGAAAAAATTAGTAAAATCTTGTTCGCATTGCATAAGAAATGTAATTAAAAATATAATAGAACATTTTCAAACCATTATACTTCATTAAAACGCAAATTTGGCTGGGGTCACTTTGTACCCCACTCCGGCTCCCGATCCTTTTTTCGATCTTCCGGTACCCGAAGGTTAAATTAACATTAAACATTTGTAATTTTACCATTTTTGGTATGGAAATATATACATATGGAACACGAATTTCCTTTTTCGTACGTCTGTGTAAAATGTGATTAAAATTATTTTTAACGTATAAACACGTTCATTCCTCTCCTCTTTAATGTATGTGACACAAATTCGTCATAGGTACTCATTACCATGGTAACTATAAGCGGAGATGTGCAAAATAGTTTATTAAAAGTATTTAAATTCAAAATACAAAAACAGTTGGTTACTTTTCTATTTTAAATGCAAATACCAAATAGTTATTAAATTAAATTATTAAAAAACAAAATGCAAAATGCGTGTTTTAAAAATGCCTTTAAAAATAAAATACCTTTAGTTAGTTAAGATTTACAGGTCATTTATTTCGCTGATAGTCCGTTCAAATTAGTCAAAAAAAATAGTGGTAGATTTTTAGTAATTCGCATAGAGCTGAAAATTGGTATAGATTTAGAGTAGGTACACTACCAAAAATGAAATTTAAAATCCCCCATCAATCCTACATCTGCGAAATTATCGGTTTTTTGCATTTCTACCCTTTATGTGACGCGATTGCGTCAACTACAGAACTCGAAAGTTCTGTTGCCTGACGGTAGTTTCAGGTCTTGTCCTGTCCGTAACACTAAGTTTTATCATAAAAATAGGTTGAACATAAATTGTGTATCATTCAATTATCTACAAAAATTGTCAGGATATTTCTTTTCTAAGAATCACCATTTCTGAGATATCACGATTCTAAAAGTTAAAGAAGTAACTTTCACGCCGTTTCTCCGCAGGGGTAGGCAGAGAGGATAGAACGCCATATTCCTCTATGAAGTGCCAGCGACAATTATTGAAATTATTTTTGTTACACAAAAACATATTCTTTATAGTTTCTCATTTATTATAAAAAATGGACAGATTTGTGCTAGTCTCTTAAAAATAAAACCACTATTGATTGAATTCAGCAAAATTTTTTAGACGTTGAAAAGCAGCGCTGGTACGATGTAATTAAAAAAATAATATATGTGGTCCGATTTCTAAGTACGGCTTTTCCAAACCAAAACATGGCTTTTCGTGGCCAAAGCCAAAAATTATACGACAGTAACAATGGTAGTTTTCTAAAATGTATCAAAATGCTAGGAAAATTCGTTCCTTCAACGACTGAACATATACGGCGCGTAACGAAATATTCAGATTTCAAGAATACGCCGACTTATCTTGGAGATAAAATCTAAAACGAAATAATTTATTCACTCAGTAACCAAATTCAAAATTTTATTTTGAATTTATGTCGAATTAAAAAATATTTTTCTATAATACTGGATTGTACTTCGGAAGTTTCACACGTAGAGCAAATTAGTATCGTAAGATTTGTCAATTTTAATACAGAAACTAGAAAGTTGAAAATAAGGGAGCATTTTATAGCTTTTTGTTAAATTATCGATACAACTGGCGCTGGTTTAAATTAATTGATAACAGAACTAGAAAAAATTTATTTGAACATAAAAAATTTAAGGGAACAGGGCTAATGATAATGAATCAAATGTGCGTGGTAAGAACAATGGTCTTCAAGAAAGATTGCTGGATCTAAATCCCCGCGTTTTCTATGTACCGTGCGCTAGCCATAGTTTAAATTTAATAGTAAACGACACTGCCATCCTCAGTTATCACATGACTGGATTTTTAGTATTGTGCAAGAATTATATAAATATTTTTCGTCCTTTACCAAAAGATGGGATTTATTAAAAAAATATATCATAAAAAATCTAACCTTAAAACCATTGTCCAAGATGGTCTAGCAGAATAGGGTGCTATAAAACCGCTGTTTACAAATTTATCAGAAATTTATGATGCCCTTATATGGGATATCAAATGGTACATCATTCGATCAGAAGACAAAATATGACGCTAAATGTCTAGCAGAAAAAATATGAAGCTTTTCATTTATTTGTTCACTAAATGTATGGCACCTAGTATTGACAAAAGTAAATTTTGTGAGCAAAATTCTACAGTCCATCGATACGAATGTGCAAGTAGCTTTAGATGCTTTAACGGAATTAAAGAAGTTTTTGATAAAAATCAGAACCGACGAAAATTTTGAGAAAATTGTAAATGATGCCATGAAAATTGCCGAAAAATTAGATACCGAGGATGAATTTGAAACTTCCAGATCCAGACCCCTAAGATGTCGTAAAACTCCAAAGTGTCTCGATTATGAACACAAAGACCACACTTTAAATGATCCAAAAACCCATTTTAAAATTAATGTATTTTTTATATATTGGATCACGCTTTATCCTCCGTAGACAAAAGATTTAATTTGTTGAATAATCACAACGACGTGTTTAATTTTTTATTTAAACTGAGTGATGACCAGGATCAAAGTCGATTAAGAATCTCTGCTGGCGTTTTGCAGGAAAAACTTTCAGCAAATTATTCATTGGATATTAACGCCGATAATTTATGTGAAGAAATATTATGTCATGTCAGTCTTTTTACTCCCTTTCTTTTGACTCGTAGCATCTGCAGTTTTTTGTCTGCCGGAAAACTATGGATCAATTTTTAACCCTGTTACCGTGATCCAATCGAGCTGAAACTTTGCAGGCAGTGACGTGGCGACGATAAAAATGATCTAACAAATTTTTGAGAAAAAAATTTAATAATTATGTAGTGAAAATTCTCGAATTTGAACAATTTGACAGCGTATGCTCTAACATCACCATAGCATTACGAATTTGCTAACTATGCCAGTTACAGTAGCAAGCGCAGAAAAAAATATTTTTTTTCTTAATTTAAACTTATACAAAATTACCTACGTTCAACAATGAGCCAGGAAAGGTTAACAAATTTATTAATTTATTAATTATAAAAAATGAATTATAAAAATTAAAAAATAACAAAGAGCAACAATATCTATAGAAGAGGTCATATTAGACCATATCGATGTACACGAAATTATTAAGGATTTTGCAAACAGAAAAGTGAGAAGAGTGGAGATACTATAATTATGTTTATATTTTTCCACACTTTCGACTCTTGTTGCTTTTTTTGAAAAATATAGCATACGTAATAGTTAATTCAGTATTATTAGAAAAAAGTCAGCTAGGTTGTCAATATCTATACAATTAATATCTCAAATAAAGTATATAAAAATTTAATTCACGTTTTATGTTTCGCAGTAAGTATCTAATTGCCAAGCGGGAGCGAACCGTTTTTACCTATTTAGGCAAATATTATATAAAACTGGAGAATATATTTCTGTCAAAATTTGAAAAATAAAAAAAATATTCATTTCATTACGAATCGGCGCGGCCCTGCCTCTATCTTGGCACACCAATTTTGCTTCAGCTGCATTCATACATATTCTCATGCATGCTCTGCGGTTATTGAGGATTTTAACTGGGCCATCCTCCAATACTTGTAGAATCTGATCATGCCAGGGCTTTCGCAGACGCCTTCTATTCCAATTACCTTCAACACTTGCCCTATATATGTATTTTCTTAACCATCCTTTCTTCGCATAAGGCTGATGCATAATTATCCACCGTAGTTTTGGGAAAGTATTTTTTTTTTCATTTGATGTTTAATTAACGTTGTGATGAATCACCTGTTTCTATAGATTTTTTTATATTTTTTATTATTTTTATTTTGAACTCTAAGATGATTTAAATGCTACGCGGGAAAAATTGAGCTAAGCCCACCTGGCGGAGTATTGGGGCTACAAAAATGATGGTGTTTCCGCCCGGGATCGAACCGGGGGCCTTCCGCGTGTCAGGCGGATGTGATGATGAAACGCTAGTATTGGGAGGGAGTTAGTAGCGATTGATCGGATATAGGTTACGGGCAGTTACTAATCAATTCTTATAAATCATATTAATCTTGTGGTAAAGCCGTGTTTGGTACAAATGGTTGACGATCGATGCGGTCCGAGCGGTCCATATGTGCTTCCCATAAAAAAATGCTGAACATGGTTTTCAGAGATTTAGGTCGCGGTTATTGCAGTTTAAGCCGTTAAAAAACCGATTAACGTCTACTCTAAGGTGACGATGATATTGACAGTTCCACGAGGTTTCTGAATTATGGACTTTTTTGCTGGGGTTTTGAAACCGCTTAAATGTCATTAATCGTGGTCTCGAGTGGATTCCCGGGCAACAGAGATGCATAGATATAAGCGAAAGTAAGGAAGGCAGGTCTAATCGGGGGATCGCGAGAGGAAAACGCCCCATAAATAATTTATAGGAATTGGCCGTAAAGCACGGATAAAACGTACACGATGTACCAGAGGGGTGACCTTAACTGAGCGGATAATGATTTATTTTCGTTTCGCGGGAATCGGATAACGTAGGCAGATAGGAAAGTTAACTATATTTCCATTATATTTATCTGTAGACTAACGCTCTGTCGAGAAGCGAATAGTGATTCATTTTCGTTTCGCGGGAGTCGGATAACGTAGGCAGATAGGAAAGTTAACTATAATTCCATTATATTTATCTGTAGACTGACGCTCTATCGAGGAGCGAATAATGATTCATTTTCGTTTCGCGGGAGTCGAATAACGTAGGCGGGTAGAAAAGTTAACTATAATTCTATTATATTTATCTGTAGACTAACGCTCTTCAGGCTTTTACAACAGATAGGTAATTGTGCAATGACGGTATATACAGTTAGGAAAGAGATAACGATAACGTGTAAGCATATTAATGGCACGACAAGAAAATAATATACTCGAATATAGATACAATATATTAACTATGTAATCACTACAAACCTGTCCGACGTTAGCGTAGTTTCAACAGGACGGGTAACGTGTATACGATTGGCTATTCTAGCTCAGATTTCGCCGGGTTTGGTAGTAATAACCACAAAACATAATTGAACAAGTGTATCCAGATAAGAATATTGTAAATAAAATAATATGAATTTGCGGCCCATATACACATGAAATAAAAGGATAAAGCGTATGGGGATCTTATAGATGGATGGATAAATGAAACAAATATATATAGGAGTAAATGCAAGTAAAAAGCAAGCATATGAGTACCAAAACATAGGAGAACATAGTGTGATAGAAATTCGAAGACGGGAGGAACAATAATGTGAAGTGGAACGGATATAGCAAGAGCATGTAATAATGATAAACGTACAAATACAGACAACTACTTGAGACCGATTCGACAGATACTAGCAATCTTTCAACACACCTCTAAGAACATGGTGAGCGGTATATAGTTATCAGCGGAGGCGTCCAGTGCCTTGGCAATAAATGAGCACTGAATTAATCCGACGCCTTGCCTGCGGCACTGGAGGTTTATTTACTTATTTGTTTTATTTGTTTTCATTTATTGGGTTTCTTACAGCCATATAATTAATCAATCTTTGAAGAAAAGACAATAATTGATGCACAGAGTTTTGGGCCAATTACGCGA
The DNA here is from genome assembly GCA_016648135.1 of Agrypnia vestita. Taxonomy (NCBI): domain Eukaryota; kingdom Metazoa; phylum Arthropoda; class Insecta; order Trichoptera; family Phryganeidae; genus Agrypnia; species Agrypnia vestita. The sequence continues at coordinate 34,620 of JADDOH010005974.1, forward strand.
AAACACATACATACAATCGATAAAAGAATAATAAAAACATGTCCAATAGTGGGTTGTGTGAGTGTGTATCTGTGTGTTTATTTATTTGTTTATTTATTTTGTTTTGGGAAAAAAATTAAAAGCAAAACGATCTTAAAAATCTTCCACTGAATTTAAAAATTTAATTTAACTTACATTAATAGTTTATTGTGTTATAGCGAATAGTACTCTTCCAGTATTATATTGTTCGAGAATATTCACTGTCTATGTAACATAGTTATTTTGTGGATCAATCTTACTGCCAATAAAAATAATAATAAATGGTTACAAATTATGTTTAAATTCCGCAACGGAGGGAACTAATACGTCCCTGTGCGCGGAGTGCCGCGGGCATAAGGCAGGATTCATTGGGTGATCCACGAGAAAAGATCGCCCAAAATTAATTTAAAATTAGGTATAGTACCTTTGGATGATTGTTATATCTAGGTATGCAGTGTGCACGTGGTGAATATATGGGAATTGATCCCATGATATAGCGGCCAAGAAACGTTAAATTTCCGATAAAGACGAGTGAAAATACGAGGGAACGGGACATGATAATGGTAGATAGTGAAGAAACATCAACTATGGTTAGGGGAGTACCCGATAGATTGTGGTTACGGTTGATCAAACGACAATATGGATTGAACTTAGAAATTAAATATTAAAAATTAATTATC